>JAILYA010000102.1:721465-919677 GCA_021437795.1 Rhodamnia rubescens
TACATGTACATAAAGCTCACTATAATCCCGTATAAAGAGATTCAAGATGCACTTTAACAATCAATTCGGTTCAGCAGTTCGCCGGCTATTATTTTTCATCCCATTGGAGTCGACTTTGTAAAGATGCACGTCTTAAGATTTATGTAGAAAATATTAGAAACAATTACATGCTCGAAAGGCTAGGTGGAAGGGAATAAGAGCAAGAGACCTCGAGAAAAGGTACTTGACAGTTGAAATCGTTCATATGATTCATCTCAACTTCGCATTTCTTTTTAACGATATGTAGAGTCTCCTTTATTACTCTGGCTCCTTGATCATCTCAAAATGGTGGATAGATTCTATTCTTGAGGGTACCTCGATCCCTTATGCTCAAATTGTCATCTTTAACAATTAAGCATCAAGGAAACATGTGCCGAGATCCTATGTACTCCTAAAAGGATAGAATATTGGAGTGCCTCTCAAAACACTCCATCAGCGGTTAAAAGGCGAAAATGATAATATCTTTTATATGATGAACAATCTGTCATAAATAGTTAACTTCACATGCCTGTGAGTTTTAAATTACCAGTGCATTGACCAACTACCAGAACTGAAACATCCATACTTGTCGATTAGGAGTTTGTGTACTTCATGTTTTGCACAGGTTACAGATGAACATGAATTATTCAAATGAAGCAGCGAGGAGCTAAAAACAAGCTACTAGCCATTGCAGCCTATGACCCGAACGCGCACAAGAGGTGAATTTTCTTTATTTTGTCCTAGATAAAGAAAATTTGATAACAATGAGGAAATCAATTGTTCTTTATTCTCTTTCAGAAGATTTTGTCCAAGAGAAATGAGGATCTCGTTTTGATTTTTTTTTTTTAATGTGGAATCTTACCCGGACTCTTTGACGGTGGTCCATCCCCAGTACCGGTCGTCGCCGCCCCAGGAAATAGCAAGCTCCCTCGCAAACAGCATGAAGCAATTCTTGTTCAGATGCCTGTCGACCCAATACTTCTGCAACCATGAAATCTCATATTCATTTATACAATTGCAATATATCAAAAAGCTCCCTTTTTTTTTCAATTTAGAATGAAGGTAAGAAAATCGAGATCGAGAGAGAGAGAGAGAGAGAGAAGCTCACTCTCTTCCCCTTTTGCAGAACCACTCCGTCGTAGAGCTGATCACAGAGCTTGTGGAGAGGGAAAGTTTGTATGGGCACGTCGGAATCTTTGACAATGGCCACATAATTGTGGGGAGGTCTTCTTACTCTTGCCTCCACTGTTTGCTTAGGCTTCTGTGAGCCCATCTCTTTGGCTTCTTCGTGGATCTCGACTTCAGCTTCTTCATGGATCTCAACTTCAGCTTCTTCATCAGCTTCTTCATGGATCTCGACTTCAGCTTCCATGTCAGGAGGTGGCCAGTTGCTCCTGTTAAGGGTGTAGATAGAGAGAGAGAGAGAGAGAGAGAGAGAGGAGCTACACAGGTTTTTTTATCCGAAATTATATTGATGGAGGCCACTATTAATAGTTGTAAAAGTAATAATTCAAAAGCGAAGCCGAAGCAAAAAAAGTAAGAAAGAACGAATGTTTATGTTGAAAAGGGCCTTGTGGCAGCCCAATGTGATCCGTATGGCCCATGTTACATGGCTCTACGATTTTCTTTTATTTTTCAGCTTTTCCTTTTCCTGGAAAATACCCAAGCTTTGTAGAGAGATTGATCAAAGAGAGAAAGAGGGAGGAAGAAGCAGAAGCGGAGGAAGATGATATACCGCAGGTGGAGTCTGCTCATTGGTCCCGCCGCCATACTCGGTGGCATCATGGCCACCTGTGGTCGTCGTTAATTACATCTTCGTCGAACACGTAAATCCAAATTTCTCTCTCTCTCTCTCTCTCTCTCTGTTCGATTTCTATCGATCTCGCTTGTTTCATTAGCTTGCCTTGTGCTTTCAATTTCCTTCCTTACAAATTTCCGATTTTTCACTTACTTGATAGGTTTCCAGCAGATTGCATGTGTAGGTTGCACCATATGCGGGTTCGTGTGTCTTTTTTCCGATGTTCCTTGATTGGATTTCGCTATCGCATTGGGATCGTACATTTCCCATGTTCCGTAGGTTGAGACTCGAGCCAACGCCCTCCCTTTCTAGGGAGGCCATGCAAGTGTTACTATGTTAGCGGATTTGGTGTGTTGAATGTAGTAATTTGTGGAGAGTGATATGGATCTTGATTGTATTAGGGACTGGTTTAGGTGCCGGCCAAGCGACTTGATGCTGCAACAGGTCCGTCATTGGCTGTTATTTGGTATGCATCTTCGCCAATTTTCTCACTTCTAGCTGTAGGCAATCCTCTTAGTGATTGGGTAATCGTAAAATAGCCGCTTTCTCAAATAACATATTGACTCGATACCATATGAAGAATAGACCGAAAAATATATTTTATGTATATTTGTGTACGCAATAGTGATGATGCATTGAGTCTACTTATAGGCTGTTCTAGAATGTTATCCAAAGCAACCTAATATTATAATATCAAATACAATCAATTATATGTCCTCTTTCAGCGGGAGCACTTTGAAATGCCCTGAGATGAATCGTCAAGACAACATGTGTGGCACCTCCGTGTCATGAGGCTCTCATTGTGGTTGATCCACAAGACATGCTCCTCAATGTAGCCGATGTAAATGGTCGAAGATCATGAGCGACGTCTCTCTTCACCAAGGCACATGCTTCCTTAACTTCTTCTGTTCATCAATTTAATGAGCGAAAATTGACCTATACCAGTCAATCTCTCACTCTTCTTCTAAGCAAACATAAAAGCCTGTCATCCAGCAACATAGACCCAGCAAAATTTAGCAGCCTCCAACGTGGAATCACATGGTTCTTTAATTCTCAATGGGACAAAGCCACTAGAGGTTCTTGAACTTTAGCAACTTGTGTAGCGTCGTTTTTGGATCATTTTTGGTATTTCTGCGATATTGTCCTTGAACTATAAATTTCTATGTTCATAAGAGTTCTTATATGTCGACTTGATAGATGGGAATACTGACATGGCCATCTAATGCTACGTCTGCTCTGTAATGCGACAACTTCCTACTCCTAGCAATCATGTGGCTCAAAAAGTTGAACAGCATTGTCAACTTGATAGATGGTTCGTGTGTCTTTTGTTCATTGTTCCTTTGATTGGATTGTGTTCGAAATCTGACCTTTTTAGGACGCCCACATAACCAATCGGATTCGGATCAGAACAGTTCCCCAGTCCCATTGGTTGAGACTCGAGCCGATGCCCCTCTTTTCTTTAGGGGCGTCGTGCGGCGTTACTACGTTAGCGAGGTTTGCTGTGTTGAACGTAGCAATTTGTGAACAATGATATGTGTAGCTCGATTGCATTAGGCACTAGTTTAGCTGCTCTCCAAGTAGCAGCATAGATGCTGCAATAGGTTCGTCATTGGCTGTTATTCGGTATGAATCTTTGCCAATTTCCTCACTTCTAGCTGTAGGCAATCCTCTTAGTGGATTGGGTAATCGTAAAATAGCCGCTTTCTCAAACAACATATTGACTCGATACCATATGAAGAATAGACCGAAAAATATATTTTATGTATATTTGTGTACGCAATAGTGATGATGCATGAGTCTATTTATAGGCTGTTCTAGAATGTTATCCAAAGCAACCTAATATTATAATATCAAATACAATCAATTATATGTCCTCTTTCTGCGGGAGCACTTTGAAATGCCCTGAGATGACTCGTCAAGACAACATGTGTGGCACCTCCGTGTCATGAGGCTCTCAATGTGGTTGATCCACAAGACATGCTCCTCAATGTAGCCGATGTAAATGGTCGAAGATCATGAGCGACGTCTCTCTTCACCAAGGCACATGCTTCCTTAACTTCTTCTGTTCATCAATTTAATGAGCGAAAATTGACCTATACCAGTCAATCTCTCACTCTTCTTCTTAGCAAACATAAAAGCCTGTCATCCAGTAACATAGACCCAGCAAAATTTAGCAGCCTCCAACGTGGAATCACATGGTTCTTTAATTCTCAATGGGACAAAGCCACTAGAGGTTCTTGAACTTTAGCAACTTGTGTAGCGTCGTTTCTGGATGATTTTTGGTATTTCTGCGATATTGTCCTTGAACTATAAATTTCTATGTTCATAAGAGTTCTTAGATGTCGACTTGATGGATGGGATTACTGACATGGCCATCTAATGCTACGTCTGCTCTGTAATGCGACAACCTCTTACTCCTAGCAATCATGTGGCTCAAAAAGTTGAACAGCATTGTGACATAAAATTATACCACCAAAAATCTCAAACGATCCGAACAAATTTACTCCAAATTATTTTTTTTACCGGAAAAATCCCAAACCGTATATACCTATGACAAATTTATCCTAAACTATTTTTTCGACCATCAAAACGTATATATATATATATATATATATATATATATATATATATGACAAGTTTATTCCAAACTAATCATTTTAACTACCAAAAACTTCAAATTGATACACATATGATAAATTTACCCTTTTTTAGTTTCTGTTAAATTGGATTAATAGCACATAAAACCCCAAATTGAAATTGATACACCCATGACAAATAGAAGGTAAAAACCGAAACGTATACATTCGATAATTGTTGCATCATCCAAATTAGCAATTTGATGATAAAATTTAATAAAAACTAAAGGTGGATAAATTTGTCATATGTGTATTAGTTTGAGGTAAATTTATCAAAGGTCTACTAGTTTAGAGTTTTTTGCGAGTTAAAAAAATAATTTAGAGTAAATTTATTATATATGTATCAATTTGGGGTTTTTCGTGATATTAACCTAATTGAACTGTTGTGGGCCAATAGATGACGATAATGTCAGCTGCCCACCACCCACGGTGGTGTCCTGACATTGTCATTCTTTTTCAATTGGGACGAGACAGAGAGTCTGTGAGATACAAGAGCGGACAATTTACGAATATGTAACTTTATAACACTTGTAAGAACTTACGAAATACGAGAATTTACTAAGATGCAATTGCTTAACACAATCAGATAATAGGCACGGCCCAGGCAAACTCGTTTACTAAGTAATTCCCAAGTTTGATCAACCCCGAGCCAGCTGAAGATGAGTTCATGCAGCCAAAGCTCCTGGCTCCTATACCATGTGCAATGACAAAATCCTGAAAACTTATATCGCATTCACTGAACCAAAGATGCACGCTGGGGGAGCACCGCACAACAATCAAATGAAAGAAGCCGGCAGTGGTGAAGATCCTGCGCAATTCCAGCGATCGCCTGAATATCCCTATGCTTCATAGGTATCTCGAACCGGCCGAAAGCTAATGCCTTTGATGACGAGTCCCAATTTCTAGTTCCCACCATGCTCATTAAGAGCAAAGGTGACTTTGCCAACATTTTCAGGCGACATCACGAATTTGCAGATTGGGATGTGTTCCCAACATTGTTGAGGCACTCTTCTCAAGCTTTTCACGCATTCTTCCTTCTTTCCGTTAGGGAGAGTAACTGTGAATGTCACAGGAACATCCCAATGGTAACGCGAGTTTACCATTTTCACCACAAATGCAATTTCGTACTTAGCCATGGGTGCGAGCGCAATCGTTCGAAATTTCCCGCTCACTTCCAACCAACACACGGCTCGTAGACTAGCCACTTCTACCTCCATGTCACTAGGAAAAAGGTAAAGAAGACAAAAGAGAAAACAATGGTCAGAATTGACACTTTTTCATTGTGTTTATTCAATTCATTAGCTTATTAAACAACAATTATGATGTTATGATAGTATAAGCAAATAACAGTTACAACAGTAAGTACTGCTACAGGTACTAAGAATTTATTGAGAAATTTTCACTAAATGATGTGGCAGTCCATGTGGCATAGGCCATCTCATCTAAGGAAAGGAAATACAAATTGGGCAAGATTAGGAAAGAATTTTTTCTTATTCCATTTTCCATTTCTGCCAAGTTTAAGAAAACTGAAAACTTTTCGAAGCTTCACTTATTCTACTAAAAGTAGAATAAAAGGTGGACTAAGTATGATTAACTTGCGTCAAAATGATTTTATCTTTTGTTCACATCTAGTATAATTAGGAAACCTCGTCTAAATTATTGGGATGGAGGGCTCCCATAGAATGAGGACAATTATCGAAACTCTTCCACGCGTTCCCGGTACTAATTTTACCTTTTCAATAGGGATATGAAAGCAATCGAGATCATATTGAAAATTTATACATGTCAAATGTGAGCTAAACTAAATTAGCTGTCTTAATTTTCTATTTGTGATGAGAAAGATATATGATGTTATTGTTGATGTTAGGATAACTCAAACGTCTATTTATTTGCATATGGGTTTGTCTTAAATAATAGCTCACTATTGCAAATGTTAGAATATTTATATACTAAACTACACTTTCATTTAATAGGTTAAACTTTTAGGACTGTTAGCGGTCGGCCCCCTAATCAACAGTTGCCATACTCATCATGATAGCGCCGGCAGTGCCACATCAGCCGATTTTCAACCAAAACTGGCCGAATAGATTGAATTGACACAAATGTAAAATGTTTATGATGAAGTAGCAAAAAAAAAAATTGATTTAGTCCGAGTTGGCACAACCGCAATATGTTTAGGAATTTAATTTTTTTTTTGATAATTTTTCCATCATTCAGTAATGATCTCTTGGTAAACTCTGAGTACATGTAGCATTTCTCTACAATAATGTACGAGATCCCACAAGCACAATTATGGCAAACTGAAAAATTTTCCTTGTCTCTTTTGACATTTGATCCATTCCCAGTTGTCCTTATTTTCGCTCCAAACAATCCCTAGATCTCTTGCAAGCACCATGAAGCAGTTCTTGTTCGACTCTCTGTCAACCCAATATTTCTACAAGGGAAAAATTTCGGAACAACTTAAGAAAGTGCCAACAATCGTAATTTAAACAAAAACTCATAGGGGGTCCAATTAATTTACCACGTGTTACATATATAAATCACCAAATCAATTTAACCAAATCCACTTGCCTTTTTCTTGTTGTTCAACAGAACGCCGTGGTAGAGCTGCTCACACAGCTTCTCGTTGGACGAGGAGTCGATTGGTTCATCCGCATCTTTCAGAATGGCCATGTAATTGTACGGTGGTCGTCTCGCTGTCTTGATCGGTGATAAAATGAAGATCTTGGGACTCCAGTTGAGTCAAGGCCTATAAAATGAAGTTTTTCGTCATCCGCCATAGGTTTACAAGCTAAGAACCCTGCAAAAATGAGAGAGAAATAATCTTGCCCAAACTCCTTCGAGCAATGCTTAAAAATCATTAAACTCTACATTAACTCAAGTACTCTAGTTGGAAGAGACTTTTGAAGGCTGTAACGTAGGTTAGGATTTGGGGACTAAGAAACGAAAGGGTTCGTTTGGCTCGGAAAATGTATGAGAAGTGGCTTGATGTTGGTGATCATTGCAATCTTGTCACCGATCTTGGCCTTACGGAATACCATCTTTACTTTAAGGATGGCATGAACCGAGGATTGCATTTCGCAATTTAACGCTTCACGAAGATTTTTCTCTCAATCCTTTTGGGATTTACAAGAAAATTGTGCATTTAAGTTCAAAAGTATTCTACAAATGAACAAGAATTTAAATGGACATTGGCCTTGCTTTTGGTAGGCACTTTACTTTTTAAATGCCCCTGAATTTTTGTGGGATAAGCATTTGCCCTTTTTTTTTCAACTCGCTTGATTACTGCATTTTCAGCATCTTGATAAGTTTGTTCAAGGATTTTTTGTTGACCCGATCTTTTAAGTTATTCTACTCGAAATTGACCATATTTGTTTTGAAATAGCAATGATCACCAACAATGGCTTTAGAAATGGATTTATAAGCTCAAGTGGGCTATGCAAATGGGTGTAAGTGTGTAGGATAGAAAAATGAACGTTTTTCATCACCCTAAGGCACTTGAATTAAAGAGCGAGCACAATGCAAAGAAACACTCAAAGATTGATGTTAGTCCAAGCAAGAAAATTTCTAACCATTTACTTCGTGATGCTGATGGAATTACCTCTATTCGCCCCCATTGTGGGGTGGTTCTTGACAGGGGTATAGAAATGAAATGTCTATTCAAAGAGGCTAATCAATGGATAACTTGTAGTGTTTAGGATAGAGAAATGAATGCCCCCTGTCACTTCGGCAATTGTACCTTTCGCGAAAAAACCGTTCGCCTCATGGAACAACGCGGAACATAGCAATCATTCATCGCGCTTAAGCAAATGTATTTGGGACATGTTTGGAGAAGGGTCGCCTTTCATCATCATGTCATACCCCATTCTGCACATTCGATATATCTTGTGTAGTTCATGCTCCTTATTCGAGTTGATAAACTAAACATGAGGAATAATCATGTATAAACCACACAATGTATGAGTATTTTTTAGCATACAAAATGCAACAACTTTTTATCTTGGTGAATAAGTCACACAAGCACGTAAAACAATTCTTAGGAACGTGGATTGTGAGTTGCCCCTGCTCATTCAAATGACTTGCAAAAATTTATTGTCTACTCGAGACATGAAATTGTCAAAGATTTCAAGAATGTTCCATTCCATTGAGTTTCAGAGAGAAGGGATACTTCTGCATGCGGCATGGCGATGACCCCTGTAAAAATCAAAAAGGAAAGCGTCAATGTATGTTCTCAAATTTTGAGAAAATTAGAACAACACATCTTACCATTGGTCATGCGCTCCAATAAGAGGGCATGAGTTGTGAAAATTTGCACTCCACTTAACAACACAAGATTGCCGGGTGCTCTAAAGTTCCTTGAAGTTCTTGGTCTTTAGAGAGAAAGGACCCTTACATGTCTACTTTATAGCGAGCCCCTGTCAAGAGCAAACATTAAGCATCATTTTGCGTTCTCAAACTCCATACAAATTAGAATGATACAGCTTTACACTTGATTTACATTCCAATCTAGGTGCCTATGTATAGATTGTAGAAATCTGCTATGTGACTCTCATGGTGATAACTCCTCTACCTAGTCGACAATGAACCAATTTCGTGGGTCACATTGAAAAACATCCATTCTTAAGATTGTGATGGGCATCACCGATCTTTTTCATCTTAAAAGCTGATTTCGGCATGATCTATATTCGCTTGACTTCTGCGAATCCCTTTGGACGTGCTCCATGTGACTCCCCCTTTGGACGTGCTCCATGTGACTCTACAGAATTCCCTCCATTCAATCTTATATCCAAAGATTGTTTCTTGGAGGCTTGAATGCTTGAAAGCGGACATTTTTTTTTTGCTTTGAACCCATGTTGGCTAATAATTTTTCAAGGCGCTTTGGGCCACCTGTCACTCCCCTAACCACCAGTTGTGTGGCCGTTGGCGTCTGTCCCCTGTCAAGAATGAAATAAACTCAATTTAGAGTTTGAAATGAGGAAGGGCAAATTAGAACGATACAACGTTACCCATCTTCGATCTCACTTTGGGCTTTATTTGCATTGCCTTACTTGATGTTGTTTCAGTATTTCATTTTATGGCACTTCGAAGCGTTGTCCAAAAATTGATTTCCTCTGCCCAGTCTTGATTCAATAAGGAATTTACACATTTGACGGGAGGAAAGAAAATTGCGTCTTTACCCCTAAATTGACTTTAGAGGTCTAGAAAGCAAGAAAAAAATCACACGCAATGGAACTAAGCATGGAATTAAAGATGCATTCATGCAAGAGTGATTTTGCCTCCTCCACGGGCCACTCTAATAATCGGCTAGTTACGCCCTGGATCGGTATGAATAGCAATAATCCATAATTGCAAGCTTCAAATCATAGTTTCGGAGGTCCATCAGCTTTGAACTGGTTGATCGGGATGGCAAGCTCATCATCAAGGGAATCTTTTGGTTCTTTCGAGCAATTGGTGTTTGAATTCAGTATTATTGCTTGCTAACGCGGGCGACGGATCGGTAAAGGAGTCGTATCCATTGTGAGTGCGATCTGTTGGGAGGTGGCCGGGTACTTCTTACTCCGTAGGTATTCCTACTTTTGGGGCTCGAATCGGCTCTGCTTTGGCTGTCTTGGTTCGGAATTGCATCGTACTTCCTCGGCTTTGCCCTAAATTTTTTAAGGTGATTTGCGACATTTCGTCTAGTGAGTCCGTCTACCTTCATGATTTCTAGTATTGGCATTGGTCGTCTTTGAATTGATTCTTAGCCGCCAAACCGCATCATTGAATTTAGAATGAAACTTGGTATTGGTGGTCCAAACGGACCCTGCTCTCATGCTCGACAAAATCGTCGTCATTAGCTCGGCTATTGTTCTTTTGTTCGAATAAATGCTTCCTCATAATATGCTGCCAAATATTTTGGAGCACTTGAATGCAAATAGGCTTCTTTAGGAAGTCTCGAGCCCCGTGCAATATGGCCCTCGTCATGAACTGGCGATCATCGCTTGCGATACTACAATGACCGGAATGTCCAACTCGGAACCAACAATCTTCAAGAAACCGAGACTGTCCATGTTGATCCCCACTATGGCGGTAATGACGATGTCAAATTCATATTTGTTCTACCTTAGCACTTCTAAGACTTTTGTTGCTTTTGCATAAGCTGAAACTTTGTACAAGCATCTTCTCAACATAACAACGAGGACCGAGAGAGGAAGCGGGGTTCTTGTCGATGGCCATAACTCGCAAAACCATCGGGAAAAAAAAACTCCGTCCAATCCCGCCTAGGTCGAACACATACATTTTTCACCAATCCTCGGCATATTTACGGGTTAAAAGTGGTTGTTTTGACTTGACCGGGGGCCAGGGGGTGGTATGCGGTGGTCGCGAGAGGATGAGAATTGGCTTAAGCGATTTGCAAGGCTTAAGGCGAAAGGCTAGGCGAAGGAAATACCTTGAGATGTTCTTGGACTTGCAAAAATAAATTGCCACAAATCACGAAGTGATGATAGCCTTTCGCAATGAGCTACGAAAATCGCTAGGTGCATCAAAGAGGTATTTTGAAAATGAAGATTTCAGATTTTTTAAGAACTTCTCTTTCTCTTTTTCGATCCATTAGTCTTGTAGATGAGTTCTCGCTTTCTCTATGAATGAGGACAGCTCTTTATCTCCTTTTCGAATTTTATCGCTCCGGATCTATTTCGCAGTTGATCCTTGTCTCCCACTCGGTTTGTCTTCTTTTTTTCTTTTTTGATGTGGTAGGGCCCTTAAATATTTTCACTTTCTCTAATATCGGGCATATTGTTGGCCCTCAAATCTTTTCGCATTTCCCTATGTGAGCCTTTCAATGCTTCTCTTTGTGGCGTTCAATTGATTTGTCCCAAGTCTAATCTAATAAGGAATTCATGCATTTAAGCATGATGATGCTCGTAGGTAATCTTGTTCTTTGCCCCTCGATTAACTCTAGACGTAAAAAGAATGTCTCGCATGAAGGACTTTGTAACAAAAAAAAAATCAACAAGTACATTCATTCGTGCATGTTCTGTTTCCCTTTAGGATTCTTAGGATCGGCCGGTGGTATCCTGAATTAGATACATAAGAGCGACGTTTTGAGGGCCCATAATCAACAGCTCAAGCTTCATGTGTGTTACTGATTTGGAGTTCCATCGGCGTTGAACCGGTTAATCGCAATAGTAAGCTCGTCATCAAGGAAACTCCAATCGTGGTGATGCATGTCCTATCCCTCGAAAGGCATCGGTTCGCCTTCGCAAGATCGATTTTCTCGGTCATATCTCCAATAAAACCCGATTGTGCCGAAAATTAGTCGGAAACGGGGGTGACAAAAGAGCATTTTCGATCCTCAAATGTGGCTCACCAAGGGATATTTCACCAAAGGCGACAATGGTGTCTTGCGGTTGAGGCGGTGATAGTGCTAAGAGTTTCCCTATATCTCTTGTTTTCTACTCGAAGCTTTTCATTTTTCTCCTTTAAAGTTGCCATCTTGTGGCGTTCATGTTGAGTCTTTGATCGGAGTGCGCTTGTTTTGAAACCAAAACTTGATTTGTAAAGGTTCCAATCCTAGCTTCCGACTCGGTTCATTCCTTTGTTTGTTGTCCGGGTAAGGGCACTCCTTGTAGAAAGCTTCAAGCTCCCGAATTTGACTACGAGTGTGGCGATGGGAATGTTTCCCTTTCGGCATTGACCATCGTTGTTGTTGTTGTTGTTGTTGTTGAGATCTTGAACATCGTCATTTGGAAAAGTTGGGTTCCATAATTTTGGTGCTGAATTTGGTCCCAAAATGTTCAAGATCTCCCAACAGTTCACTTTCGAGAGATATGTAGATCAGCCATTTTCAGCAAATGACGATAGCCCTTAAGCATGTTGGATCGAAATTCCTCGACCGATTTTTGTTCGCTCAAGATTCTCTACTCTTCCTTGTATGCTCACTCTCCCTGAATTTTTCTAAGTGGTCGTGTATGTTTAGAAGCCTTCCTTTTAGCTTGGATGAGAATTGCTAGGCTTGCGCTTCTCTCAAAATTTTGTGTTTCCCAGCTCCGGCTTCTTCCTTCCTTTTTCAACGTGATGGAACCCTCAAATCTTTTTCGCACGATTTTTCTTTTCTCGAGAAGTATGCTTATCTCCCACTCAATTTTCAACATGGTGGGACCCTCGAATCCTTTCACAACTTTTTTGATTTGTCGGGTTCGAGATCACCAGTTAACAGTAGATCCATGATTTACGGATGAAACGCCTGTAATTTCATCCAAATAATTAACATGGCTCCACAAGAATTATTGTTGCGACTCTTCTTCATAGTGGAGTTGCTATAAAATTAGGCTTAATGGAGAGGAGATTAACACTTTCTGCTTCATTAGCTCTAATCTTCTAAATACTCTATTGAGTTCATTCTCCCTTCGCCATTTCCAATAAAAATGGCATCTCCCTCTATACACACCTTTCCGGATGAGGTTCGGCCAAATGGGAAAGGCTTTACCATCTCCTTGGTCGAGGTTACGCTCACATGGTCGATCATCCGGAGGTTGAAGCTAAGATCCGCATTACGTTCAGTGCTATAAACACTGCTTCCATCGAAGGTACCCGGCTAGAGAAGAAATATATGACCTTCCCAATTCTCTTCACCAACTTTCCGGAAGCTTATCATCTTACCCATCAAGAGGTTACCTTAACTTGTATCGTGCGAGCTCGCTATCGAATCGGTTTGATTGCTTGGTGTTGGCCAACTTTGTGGCCGACAATCACAAGAAGGCCGTTGAATATTCCAACGAGCAAGTCTCACTCCTTGGTTCGTGAGAGAGAGAACTTCGTGGAACGTTTTACCTTGTCCTAGATAGTCTTTGAGCACGACCCGAGTAATACCATCTTTGGAACTCCAAGTGTGAGTGGTTAGGAGAAAGGCTTAACGACTTGACCATGGACATAGCCCGTGGGCAAGCACTAGTGCGGGACTTGGAACTCGCCGCCGAATATCATGAGATTAAGGTAACTAGGCTTAAGGAGAAATGTGATCTCATCCTTTTTAAGCTTGCGGACCTTGATCCTCGGAGTGCTCGATGCGGGCGAGCATCAATAGTATGGAGATTCAATTGAACTCATTTGTGACGCTCATTAGGGCTCATTTTGATTTTACGTTTCCACCCCAATGATCTATTTGTAAGGTTCCTTATTGTATGAAATGAATGAAAGTTTTTGCGCGTTTATGTTTTAGTTTCGGCCATGTACGAATTGCTGATGGTCGACGATCCATAATCACTTGATTTTAAAAGAGAGAGCGGGGATTTAGAAGAGAGAAATCAAAAGGAAATTATAAATCCTTTCAATTTTATGCTTGCTCATAATTAATAAAGATAAGAATCTCTACACAAGCTATAAACTTTTGTAAAAAGTTCTTATCAATATTTTTCAAAGGAAAACATACCATTGAAAGGAACGTAATTCACGATAAATGCTTTTGATCAATTCCGGAAAAGAAAGCCAATGGAATATTTAAAAAGTGTAATACACAATTTTAATGTATTTTAATTTCAATTGAAGATATGGTATCCAAATTAAAGCAGTTTGCTAAGAACGAGAGTAATTTGGATATCTATCTTTTCATTAAATTTGAAAAACACGAAAAATCTTTGTCAATTACCGTGAATTATAGATAATGAAAATGATATGCAACATGCATGAACCAACTCAATTTTATAGTTTCTTTGGAGAAATTGGAATTGGATTCCCCTATATGGCCAAAAGGTCAAATAAAGGTTCTAATTCCAATTTCCTCCAAAGGGAATTACATAATTGATTGGGAATGTTCGAGTGATTGAAAGAAATGCCACTATCATATTTCAATGATAAATCAAAAGAAATACAACAAAGTTCAATCCAAATGTGTACAACCAAAATAGATCCCTAATACAATCAATCTAAGGGATGAGATAGAGGGGATTCCAAAAAAATAAATCCTATACAAGCGAACTAGGAATGTAAAGAAAATCAAAGAAATGTGATCCTAAACACTCGGAAATGCTCCAATTCTGGTCTTCAAGAGATATCTTTGGATCAGCTATTCCAAATTGCTATCTTCATCGGACGAAACTTCAATGACCTCCATGGGGAACTCTTTTTGACCACCTTGTGCTCGTAAAGGAAGGGTGCTATCTTTCCCTTCACATCCAAACAACTCGGGAGAAAACATTTCTATCTACCCTCCAAATGGCATTTAATCCAATCACGAGAACTATTCAAATGCAATAAATGTAATGATTACATAAAGATGCGCAATGAGTTAATCATGATATAAATTGAAAACAAATTTAAGGGATAGAAAAAATCTTACCAACCGAACTTACCGATTTTTGTGGTTTTAGGTATACCAACCATCTAAAGATATCGCGCATGAGACAAGTCGGGGTACGCTCTAAAAATCGAAAGATCGGGTATGGAACCTAAGGTTAAGGCTCTCACAATCCAAATATAGTAGATTCGCTCTTGAGGGTACCTACCCAAGAGAGTTAGAGATCGCCAATCAAGATCATGAGCGGAAATGAATGAATACGAAAGTCTCAAGTGCCAACAAAGGCAAGATCCTTTCGCACCCTTTCCCTATCCGAGGTAAAATCTAAAGGTGGTCGCGATCAAGGTTTGACCGCTAGTGTGTGAATTGTGTCGTGATCATCACTACGCAATATCATGCACAAGTGATTGATATCAAATACCGCTTCAATATATGTATAAAAGTAAACATCCATTCCTAACTCCAACTTGTAGGAAAAATGTCGACAAACACTCCACCCTTTATTTCTCCCATCTTCAAAAAAATTTAATACGAAGTTAGGATATGTACATCACCTTCAAGAGCATCCGCATAAAACAGGTTAGGAAACTAATTAATTTTTTAATCGGCTCAAGTCCTCTAAAGGCTTCGTAACCATTCCCTTGTGGAGTAGCCAGTCTGTCGCGACCCTCTTCGCGGGAGCGGGCCTAATGGGTCACCCTTCCCGGGTTGTCTATGGACTTTCGGATGCGGGCCCCTCCCAAGGCTCATTACCCAAATCGCAACGGAGGATAAAACATGATTGACCTTTTAGTGTGGTCTAGTGACATGTGCGTATGTGTGCATGCCTCGAAGCCGCCACCAATAATTTCTTGGAGGGTATGATAGAAAAACCCTATCGAATAGTCGGGAGCTTCTATTCGATTCTACGGGCACTAGATAAGAGGGTTCAAAGACTTAATTATGCCAATTATCTTAATTAAAGCCCTTTCGATATCTAAGTTGAATGAATTTTTTAACCATAGGATTTCATGCGAGATAAGTGGGGTACGAACCCTAAATCCAGGAGTTCATACAAATAGGAGTAACTATCCTAGCAAACACAATCAATAAAGAAAGCGCGTAAATCAAGAAATCGAACATGTGGATAAATCGTATCAAATCAACATGGCATTCCTAGTAAGGCCTTAATGGAAAAATCGTAGTTTTGATAAAATGCGGGGACGATTTACCAAAAAGGGCCAAATCGTCATTTCGGGAGAGATACGGAGTGAACAACATCGAAAATAGGATTGGTCATCTAAACCGATCCATCTCCTAATTTCCGACATTTTTTGAAATTTTTCTAAAATTTTTGGGGCCGATTTACCCTTTGAGGGGTAAAATCATCATTTCTATAAAGGGAATGAGACGTGAAAATTTCAGACATAAGGATTGGCTACCCACCCGACCCAAACCCTAATTCGAGCAATTTTCACGACTCATTGGAATATCAAAGGGGAGTTACCTTTTGATGGGTAAAATCGTCATTTCGGGAAAACACGAAACTCGAAAACCCAAACGGAATGATTGGTCACCTAAGTTGACCCAAACCCTAATTTCGGGCGTTTTTACAAATCTCGAGAATTTTTTTAGACAAATTACCCGTAGAAGGTAGAAATGTCATTTTGCAAAGATCGGGAAAAGAAATCTCAAAAATAGGATTGACCGGGTTAGTCGTGGTCATTCCTCAATTTTAGAGAAATTTTAGAATTTTTTGAGGAATTTTTCCATAAACTTTTCTCTTTTTTTTTTTTTAAAAAAATTTATACCATACATGTTCATATGCGAGCTCACATAAATCACCCGGTAGGAAGCTCGGCCCTCCGATCTTGGGATACGAATAGAAAATAAATTACTCGAAAGTAAATTTACAAACCACCGATAAGAGGCTCGGCCTTCCCGATTTTGGGGATATGAACGGAAAATAAATTATTGAAAGTAAATTTACAAACTACTAGCGGGAGGCTCGGCTTTCTTGATTCTTGGGTATGAATAGAAAGTATATTTACAAACCACCAGCGGGAGGCTCGGCCTTCCCGATTTGGGATATGAACAGAAAATAAATTACCTGAAAGTAAATTTACAAACCACCCGGCGGTGACTTGGCCTTCCTAATTGCGGGGTATGAACAGAAAGTATATTTACAAACCACCAAAGAAGAGGCTCGGCCTTCCGATTTTAGGATATAAACGAGAAAATAAATTGTAGAAAGTAAAAGAACATTGCATTTAAATACCAAAGGCGGTAAAACTTGCCGATTGTGGGTCTTGTAAGCAAAAATATACCACACCATGGTTGGTAGGTCGTCATCGTCCAGTCTGTCTTGATCGGTGATAAAATGAAGATCCGAGGAGTTCTTGGTGCTCGTCTAAACAGAGCATTTTTTTTAGTGACTCTGCACGTGCATAAGCTAAAATTTTCGCTCAAAACTAACACTTTTCGAACCCGATTCACTAGAGACCACTACTAAGCGATCTATCATATATAATAACAATGTTAGATCCTTAAATGACATGAAAATAGAGGGTGATTACCCACGAATCAAGGCTGAATAGCAGCTAGACAATAGCTTAAAAGCGACGGACGATGACGCTAAAACGGGTAGTAGGAGGGACGACCTCGGAGGCTTGGACGGGAAGCTCTAGACATCGGATCGACGTACCATCGGTAGCTAGCGATAGATCGTTAAATGCTGAATGTCGTGGTACGTGGCATGAGTCGATCGAAACACGGATGGCGACGTAAGATCAATTGGCATGAAACTTCTCCAGCTGCCGATTGGATTGCAACTCCAGGATGATCACCTCTCTATCTTACAAAAATTATCTCAAGAACTCTCCAATTTTCTCTCACAAAAAAAAAAAAGTCCCCTCCCTCTCAAGAACTCTCCCTTTTTTATAGCCAAATCTCTCCATCTTCCCTTCTTCACCTACCATTCTCATCTCCCGTTCTCATCTACCCTTCTTTTGGCTATTTGCAAAATGGACCCTCAAACTTTAAGTATTTGCATTTCGATTCCTAAAGTTCTAAGTATTTGCAATCCGAGTCCCTAAAGTTCTAAGTATTTGCAATCCAAGTCCCCGAAGAAATATTTCTTTCAAGTCCAAACATTTTTGATGCATTTTTCATCTCATATCTAGTCCAAATGCCCATCAAATTAAGTTCAAATGCTCTGTCGATCCAATTGTATGCCAATGCAATGCATGAATGCTAGAAATAAACATGAACATTTTGATTTAATTATTTTTGTTTAGAACTAAAAGTAGCTCTAATTGTTTATGCAAAAAATGACTAAAAAGATTAGTCAAAATTTAAGTGTCAATAGATCCGAACTCGAAATCTAGTCACCCATAACCTCTAAATTATGACTAATCTTTTAGGTGTCAATGATTCGAACTCGAAATCTAGTCACCCATAACCTCTAAATTATAATCCAAGCAACAAACCCGACATGCATTAATGTTTCCTAAGTCATGCGAGTCGATATTTCCCTCTATATACCCATATTTAAGTTTCTTGATTCTTGCCAAACCAAACGATTAATGGATTGTGGTTTGCGCTCAGTTCATTTCACGAGAGGTCCTGGGTTCAAAACTCGTAGGCGCCGGTGATTTAAGCGGGGGCCATGGCGGTGGGATCTTTGTGCTAGTCTCCCCCGAGGAATAGTCGAGGTGCGCGCAAGCTGGCCCGGACACCTCGGTTATCAAAAAAAAAAAAACGATTAATGGATTGTCCTTTACCCCAAAAAAAATGGTTAGTGGATTGTCTAATGGTAAGGTTAGATGTCAACTTGCCTCGATTTGATGTTCTAAGTGAAACAGGAGCAAATTTGACAAAGAGATGGCTCGGGCGACCTTTCCTCCTCCTCGGCGTCACGGGTTCCTTCGGGCACAACAATGGCGGCCAGGCTCGGTTCAACGGTGGGCAGCCGTGGCGAAACAGGGGTAAAGCGCTCGGCGGCGTCGAGCCGCCGCAACCGGCGGAGCTTAACCAAGCTCGAGGAGCACTCGAGCGGAGGGCACAAGGCCTAAGAGAGAGAGAGAGAGAGAGAGAGAGAGAGAGAGAGAGAGAGAGAGAGAGAGAGAGAGAGAGGGTCTTATATAGTGGGGTGGCCTGTGGGTTTAAGAATTATCCATAGCGTCGCGCTCAATCCACGAACCAACCCGGTGCGACACATTTCCTTCGTGATCCGAAATGATCATCACTCCTAAAAGTTTATCCCCCAATTCATAATTACCTATAACTTAACCTCGACGTTGACCCAACCGCTCGTTAATTCAATTCTAGTAGAAATTCGGGCCATAAATACCAACCCCGGGTGAGACCTTGTCGGCCCCAAGAAGGGCCAGCGACCCTTGCTAGGTGGAGCTAGGCTCGCCCAAATTTGGGTGGAGAAAACGCAGAGCTAGGCGACGCCACCGGCCGTCGCCGGGACCGGTAAGCCTCGTCGGCTTTTGGAGAGTCCTCACGGTTTCCCGATTGTGCTTGTGGATAGCTTGATCGAATGTGCAAAGCAATTCGATTTCGAGTTAGTTTTGCGGGTCTTTGATAACTTGTTGAGTAGTCTCATTTGAGTGATCGAGCGAGGCTTGCCCCAACATGGGCTACACCGACCCTCTCCTAGGGCTTCTCAACCTAGATTTGGGTGAGCCTCGACCGGATTAGAGAGGATCACGGCCCTTGCCTAAGGGCGACAAGGTCTTGCCCGGGGCTAGTGGCGACCGACCACCCTCACCCAGGGCAGGCAATGGGCGGCGGCGGCCGAGCCTCACCAGTGAGGCCCCCGCCTTGCTTCTCTTCCTTTTTCTTTTGAGTTTTTAGAATTAAAAATTAGCCTTTTCTTCAAATGCCACATAGGATAAAGAAATTAATTTAAAAATGCAACGTCGGCAATTTTTGTTAGACAAATTGACAATATTAACGAAAAGACTCGATTGAACCATTTTAATAAGTTTTTGGACTTGATTGCACTTTTTGAAAATTTTAGTACTCAATTGTACTTTCATGACAAGTTTTGTGTCTTCTGGTTAACATATCCTTAATATATATTGCTAATTCCTGAACATATTAAAAATAATCACGATAATAGAAGAATCATCTCAAATAAATGAAAAAGATAGGAATGAAATTGCATGTGTTACGCTAAAAATTAGGACAACGTAGACCAAACTAGCCAATCTATGCAGGCGGACCAGGTCTCAGTCTTCGAAGGTAATATTCTATCGATAACCATTTAGAATTGTGTCTTTAGACTCTTTACTTATGAATTGCTTTACTAGCTCTCTTTCGACCAATCTAGAGCTTGGTGTATTCCTTTGAGATATCATTTTTTCATGGAAATAATTCTTGCACGATCATTTTCGACCGAATCATCATGCTAATACTCTAGCCAATCTTCAAGTGCAGTTTACATGGATGGTTCAATATGAAACATAGACTGCAGAAGTAAATGTCAATCTATTGGCAAAAAGCATGCTACTATGAGGCCAAGATGCTAAGTTTCCAGAGCAGTCCACTGCTTAACATTCAAGCCGCGACCGAAACTCAAGTGTGAAACAAAAAGAAAAAGGAAAATGCAAGGAAGGCCATATGGGAAAGGAAATTATACATCTAATTTTCCACGTTAGCGCGGATCGAATATTGCAATCACGATCTGATCTTCTCTTTTTCCTCAAGCTCGAAATTGCTATGCTAATGCTAACTGCTAAGTAGCAAGCCAGAGATAGTATTGATCACAAGTGTATTACCACATGCAAATTAGGGAAATACAAAACCCAAATTGGCCAGATAGTATTGTGCTGTGAAATTATAATGGTGGGCAAGCCTCTAATTGGTCCCCACCTTATATCTCGACATTGTTGTGTTTCTTTTTCGCTCTATCACCGTGTTCAGATTTTTACTTGGTCTCTTCCCAGCATTTAGTAAAATGGCCAACCAGCCGAACCGCCCCGTGGTCTAATCCCTGAAATAATGTGCATGACTTTTCCATTACCTTTGGTTTACTGCTTCTTGAGGTACCTGATTATTTGTCAAGTTGGAATCTAATGTGAGCTGCTTGAAGAATGTCAGTTTCCTTTAGAGTAATTTGTCAAAAAAGTCTTTTAGGCAACAAGAAGCTTTTTATCTTGGCCTAGGCAAAGTGTTGCATGCCCAATACGACAATTTGTACATGTCGTCTTAATTCTCGCACAAGAGAAAAATGCCAAAAAAGTCTAACCTATTGCATTGATGCCAATTCGTCCTAAACATTTTAATAGTGTCAATTTAGATCTAAACCTTTTGCATTTATGTCAATTGCATTCATCTGGCCAATTTTAGGTTGGAAATCGATGTCGCAAAAATCGATCATCCTACGTGGCACGGATGGTGCTAACGTGTACATTTTTTTATATAATTTGTTTAATACATTTATTTTATCATAATTTTTATTGTTTTCTCTTCTTGTTTTTTCTCTTTCTTTTCTTTGCTTTTTTTTCCCTAATTGAGGGCTAGCGAGGGCGGTGACCCTCGTCGGCCTACGTCCGGACCTTGTGAGGGCCGCGACGCCCTCGCCAAATCTAGGTGAGGGCTCGCGGCCCTCGGCTGCCATAGCGAGGGCCCACAAGCCCTCATTAGCGACTAGTGAGGGGCGTCACAGCCCTTGCATAGGGTTGATAGGGGTTAACCGGCAACCCTCGTCGACATTCATTTAGAAAAAAATAACGAAAAGAAAAAGAAAAACAAGAAAAAAATTATTAAAACGTAAAAAAAAATATCCACGCCAAAGATATGTGAGCATCATCTATTGAAATTTGCACGTCAACGAGTGGAGGAGTGAAAAGTAAAAGCATACTTGCAATTTTTATTATATTAAATTCGGTTTTGAAAATCATACGACCGGTTGCAATATGACAATAGTTGCGATTGGTTGGGCATTTAGGGAAAATCTTTAGAAAATGCAAAGATTTTAGGTTAAAGGGTGTTTGGTAAGGTGAATTTGAAAAGTGCCTTGGGATTTAGTTACATAATTTGAAAAAACAAAATCTAATGGCGACGATTGAATGCCAACGAGCCAAATCATGCACTAGTAGCAATTGCCTAAGGTCGTGCGACCTAGGGTGAGGGCCATTGGTGCAAGATAGAGCTTATATTTGTCTCATTGGCAATCAAATTTGGCTCACCAAGGATGGTAAAGAGGAGAGGGGGAGAAGAAAGATTGGTATATAACGCGAGGGTAGAATTCAAATTTAGATAATTTATGAGGGCAAGATGGGAAGAAAAGAATCATCAAATCTTATAACATTGAAAGCTTGACAATAGATTTTGGAGTACTTTAGAATTGCTAGTATTTTCCAAATAGGCTCTTACAAGTAGTTACCGAATATTTTAGTATTTTCAAAGTTGAATCCAACGCGGTCGTGGTGAATTCAAACCAAACAGTGAAGCTCGCACAGCATTCGAATCGTAGGTTTATGGGTTGGCCATGTAAGTCATTGCTTTGCTTGTCAGGTCAACGTCAACATCAACCTGCCATGGACAGTCTTGCGAAGGATTCTCTTGTAAAGAGAGGGAGAGAATGGATGTCCTAGGCCCATATTTTAGAATCCAATGCTGCTTTTATTTTTATTTTGTTTTATTTTTTTCAAGAAAGTGTCCATTCATTAATCAAAATAATATTCAGAAGTATATTGAATGATTTTATACTTTAAAAAAAAACTAATAAACGTAAAGCAAATAACAAAACACATCTCAGAATCGAGAGCACCTTGTCATCCTTCAAGAATAGATCTACCATCATAAAATTACGACGGCCAATCACCGATTCAATGATAAGCACATAACTTGTGTGCGCGTCTAAATTCGAAGTCCCCAGGACCATTGCCGAACATCAATATTAGTATGTTGAAAGAGCACGGATCAAATACATTTAGAGAACTTTCGGATCTATATCTAAATCCAATTCGGAAGAGTAAAATCCTTGAATTTAAACCTAAATCTAAATTGAGATATGAGAACGGCATAAACTCGAAGAGTTTATAAAGCCGCGTCACGAACATCCTAATAGATGGATGTGAACTAGACGATTAGCCATACTCGATCTTCACATTTATTTAAGATTAGCTGCAGAAAATTATTCACACTCGCAAGCTCCCAAAACATAACGAGGAAGAAAAGGAAAACTAATCAAAGCAAAGAAAAAAAAAACTTGAATCCAAGATTAGCAAAGATAGAAACAAGTAAGGCAAGGGAGAGAGAGAGAGAGAGAGAGAGAGAGAGAGCGCTTTTCTCTCCATCGGATGAAACCCTAGGGCGGGAAGGGGGAGGGAGAGAGGGAGGAGAGAAAAAAAAAGTCATAGCTCAAAATTATTACATTATAGTTATTCTAGCTAATGTAGTTTCATAAAGCATTAACTATCTTGTTTTTTAAATACTCGTAAAAAATAAAGTAGAGATTATCTTGTTCGGTTCGTACATAAATATTATGCTGCATTGGCTAAAACACTTGTGTACGAACATAAGCTCAAATCTCACTCTGCAAGATCGTTAGATGGCGATCGAGACGGATCAAACCTGAATATGGATTTGTCATAAACCGGAACCAAGGCCTATTTCAATATGAGCTTAGCAATGGCCTGGCCTTGGGTCATCTCGGAAATGATCGGTCAGGCCGAAATGAGCCATCATGAGCCAAACATGGGTCGAAGCTCTCCCCCTTGCCTCAGTTTGCCAAAGATGACGATCCCTCTCTGCATTGGCTCGCGGCGTACATCAATATCTTCACCCAGAGCTTCGCGATCGTTTCCCACTTTATGCGTATTTCCCTCCGTCGATGTCACGCCACGATCCCGCATCCATCGAACAACACCGACTTGCTCTTTCCGCCCCTTCACTTTACTTGGAGGAACCTCGGTGTTCACCTCTAGCAAGCATTCTAGAAGCTCGCTGAAGATACGAGTTCATTTCATTTCTCTTCCCTCTATTGATCACTAGATTTTTTATCCACCAATTGGGCTCCCCATTTGGTTCTAAACTGGGTACTTGGTGATCCTCAAAGAACTTCAAAGCCTCGGCGAAGGTGTCGCGTAGCCTTATTTCTCCGATCCCTCTAGGTAGCATAGAAGGGTACATGACCGTAAGATAAAACATGTACCTGGAAAGAAGCTTGCTCGCCCGAAAATGAGGGAGTTCGGATTCGTTCCGCCCTTTCTCTTGATCTCGAGTAGTATGATAGTTCGGTGGCAATGTGCCAAGTTAGGACAACCTGGTCGAAATCCCCCTTGGTGGCCCACTTAGCTTGAGGGAGCTCATAACCATCGAGTAGCTTAGCGAGAGACTCGTGAATATCCGTGCGGACCGGCACGCCATGCTCCTCAACGTAGAACAGATCTTCCTTGACGTGACGGAAGATCCAATCCCTAATCTTGTCGGACACGTCTTCATGAAGAGTGTAGTGATGCTTCTCTAGCCTCTCCACGATCTTCAAGAACTCGAGCACATTTTGGCAAACCAAGGGCCTTTCTTTACTACAAAAGCTGAGCAAGCTGAATTGGCCAATTGAATGTGACCACCCGGGTTGTCTAGGCAATCTCATGAAGGTCACGGCACGTCCGAAGACACGGGTCTTGTTGTGCTTGCGCAACCAAACGTCGCACCAATCCGATGAAATCGGCATCAATATCGAATAGGTCTCGAAAAAAACAATGACGGCCAGCAACAAGTAAGTGATGGAAAGATCGACCCTTGAAATGTGCGACTTCTTGGCACAAGAGAAGAGCACCAACACCAACGAGTGGTCGGGAAAGTGAACAAGCGGAGTCGGAGTCCCCACTTGGTGTAAAGCACCATTGCCTTTGTGTGGAGCAAATCATAGATGAACCCCAGCTCGATCTCAACGATCCTAAAAGCTTTCTCACAATCCATCGCTTTGAATATGGACTTGCTAGCATTCCTCTCATCATGGCTGAGTATCAATTCAACAAAGAGGCACTTGAACATCCGAAGCAGGTCATAGGATTTCACAATGACCTCGGAATCACTCTCTCGGCCGGAACATCACCACTACTATAAATACCTTCCGGCACTTGGACCTCTATCACCTCATCGGCCGCGACATAATACCCCTCGGCCTCGCTTCAAAGTGTACTCCTCCATGAAACGGGGGTAATTCGGGCTCGGATCGGCGGGGCCAGCATCGATCGCTTGAGCTTGTCGTTGCTCGCCATCCAAAGAGCGCACACTCTCTCCCCGTACTTGACGAGCCCGACCAATGCCATCACCGACGAGAGGTAGGACAGGATAAGAGCTTGTCCAGGCCATGAAGATGATATATCTTTGTGGGCTGATGTTTGAACCGCTAGGCCAAGGCGGTGCTCGAGCAGAAAGCATTGTCCTCCGGAGAATAGGAAGTGATTGTGTCGGGGCCCCCAAGAGAAGTAGAAGCAAGTGGGGACAGAATGCGAGCAACTTCTCGTTGTTGCCGAGGCGACCACCATTTCTCTCATTCACGTCACCAAGCTTTCTTTGGAGAGGACGCCAAGGGCGACGGTGGCCACGGAGTCCGCGGTCATGTACGCACACCCGGACGGCGATCCCGAGCTTGAGATTGTGGATGGACTTCCTCCCGTGGCCAAAGAGGATGAGTACGGTTTGGACCGCGAGCGTGAATACCACCATAGCTCTTAGCTCCCACGAGTTCCAAATTTTCCTCCGGAATTCCGCACGAAGCGCCTCCATTTCTCCGAGAAAGAGAAAGGGATGATTTGGTAATGAGATTCGGAAGCGAGTTTCGTAGAAAGAGTAACCTTTTTTCTTGGTCAACACGACCCACTCCTTACTAACCCGCGAAGGATCGCAAGGCCTACACCACTTCGTACACGTTACGGGACACGTCACGGGACACGTCATGGCACACGTCATGGGACACGTGCCTTCCGTCGGTCACCCACTGGACTTTACATATGCTCCAAAGCATTTGTTCACGGGGCATTCAATGGTGTCGCGACCTAAAAAAAAAATAAACAAGTTTATCTTTTCCAGGCTAATGGATTATCGAGTGTTAATTAATTAACTAACCTAACTCGGACTCTCCCAAGTCCATACCAAATCGCAACTTAAGGTTCGAATGATTAACATGCAATGTGATTTGAATTTGGAGTCGCCACTAATCATTTTCGGTAGGTCGATTAGAAACCTAAATAAAATAGCGGGAGAAAACTATCTTATTTCTCGCGAACCGGGAGATTAAGAGTCCGGGGACTTGGTTACATTAATTACAACTAATGCCCTTTCGGTACCTTAAAATTCATGAAAAAAATAATGGATTTGACAAATTTGATGAATTCTACTTGAAGATCAAAGAATCAATTTTTTTGGGTTTTTCTTCCCTTGACATTTGTTTGAAATAAAGAAATTACATGGAATTAGAATGAAATAGGTTCAAGATTACTCCCCAATTTGAACTCGTGCACCAAACTTGTGCTCCGGGCTTGTCTTGACCATTGGACCGATTTGGTGACTCGTTAGACCAATAAATCTCTTGGTCCTATCTCTCATTCACGCTTCTTTCTCATCTCATTTGGAATTTCATGAGACCGCAATCCGGGCGTTGATATTTTCCCCTTTTTGCTCTCCTTCTATTCTTGTACCATTGATGTCTCATCGTTGATATGCACTGTTATTTAACATAAAAACATAGAGAAAAATCGAGTGTAGAAAATCTGGGCTAATTTGCATCCGAACTTAGAAGAAGTTAGGAAATCACTTAGCTTTCCTTTTCGCGGCGAGCTTGAACGGTGGTGATGAACTTGTGGCTTGTGTTGATGGGTGCAGAAATTGGCAATGGTAGCACCGAGCTTCAAAACACTCAAGCCCTCTCAAAACTCTCTCAAAATTTTTTCTCAAGAATTCTCTTTTTCCTCTCTAAATAATTCCTCTCAAAAACTCTCTCAATTCTCTTCCACTCCAAAAAACTCTCCCAATTCTCTTCCACTCCAAAAAACTCTCCCAATTCTCTTCCACTCCCAAAAAAAACTCTCCTCTTTTATAGGCAAAATTCTTCATCCTTCATTCTTCATCTTCATTTCCTCACCTTCCATTTTCATCTTCCTTTCTTCATCTTCATCTTCTCTTCTTCACCTTCATTTCTCCATCTTCCATTTTCATCTTCTCTTCTTCATCTTCATCTTCCTTTCTTCATCTTCATCTTCTTTTCTTCATCTTCATTTCCCCATCTTCCATTTTCATCTTCTCTTCTTCATCTTCATCTTCCTTTCTTCATCTTCCATTTTCATCTTCTCTTCTTCATCTTCCTTTCACCATCTTCCTTTCCCCATCTTCTTTTGGTATTTGCAATGCAGTTTCTGAAGTTTCAAGTATTTGCACATACGAGTCCCCGAAGTTCGAGTATTTGCAATACGATCCCCGAGAAAATATTTCTTTCAAGCCCAAATCTTCTTGGTGCATTTTTCCACCGCATGCCTAGTCCGGACCCTTGTTAAATTAAGCTCAAATTATATGCCAATGCTAAATGAATATGTGAGATGATTTTTGTTTAGAACTAAAATTAGTTCTAATTTTTATGCAAAATATATATTAGTCAAAATTTAGGCGTCAACATTGCCCCTCTTTGAGTGGAGGCTCGTAGAGGTTCCGCTCAAAGACAAAATTGAACCCTAAATTTTGATAGTGCAAATGATGGATGAACTTTTTGGCGGGAGTTTTAGTCCCATTTTTTAATGAAGTGACGCATGGTATGCAAGCTGTAAATAACATGTGTCATAATTTCTCTTTTCCATGTTAGAGAGACTGCACATGGATCGCATACGAGAATACCTGTTTTACCAAATACCTCATAAGTTTGGTGATTCCCTTAATTTCCAAGTTTCTTGCAAACACGAGGACCTTAAGGTATTCGGCCTATCTGTTATTAGAGACTTCTCCCTAATGCGAGACATCGCAAGATTTGTGTATCCTTCCGGATCACAAGAGCTACGTCGTTGTGAGTCGAAAGAAGTAGAATCAAGTTCACAAGAGTTACGTCGTTGTGAGTTGATTAAATGTCGAAATCGCCGGTGCATATGTCTTCACGATTCGACAAAGGGGAACCAAAATCTTAAGAGCTACGTCGTTATGATTTGGTTTGGATCAAAATCACGGGTGCTTATGTCTTCGTGATTTGATAAAAGAGCCGAGAATCATAAGAGCTATGTCATTATGAGCCGACTAAAGGTCAAGATCACCGGTGCATATGTCTTCGTGATCGACAAAGGGGAACCAAAATCTTAAGAGCTACGTCGTTATGATTTGGTTTGGATCAAAATCACGGGTGCTTATGTCTTCGTGATTTGATAAAGGAGCCGAGAATCATAAGAGCTATGTCATTATGAGCCGACTAAAGGTCAAGATCACCGGTGCATATGTCTTCGTGATTCGAGATCGAAATCATAAGAGCTACGTCGTCATGATTTGATAAAATGTCAAGATCGCCGGTGCATATGTCTACACGACTCGACAGGAGAGGCATATTGCCTGAATTGAATCGTAACAACTATCATCGGAGGAGTTGTTAATTTGAAAATGGGTTTAGAAAACTTACTTGGGTTCTCCGAACGATTAATCAAAGAACGAAACTGATCGCTCGTATCATACATGGTAGGCATTTGCCCGGAGAACTTGCTCATTCAATAATCCTTGGATGAATTTCGAGACCTTGGGAGGGACATCGAACATCGGGAATGTATTACCCATCATACAATGTCGGAGGTAACATGCACAAACATATTCAACAATGAGTTCATGCAAAACTATCCTACCGAGCTTGCAATGATTAGAAATAACATGTGCATAATACAATCACTCATACTATGGTTTATGCATAACCATTCTATCAAGTTTGCATTACCAATCCCTGTCCAGGGATGTTCTCACATTATGAATACCTCGAATGTGAGCTGAATGGGGGGACTTCAATCCGAAAGGGTTTTCTCTCACTCTCAAGAAAAGTTATTTATCATGTCTCACGGGATTCAAAAGGAATCACTCAATCTTTCCATCATCGCATTCGATAAGGATCCGAGTAATCTCGCAATTGATACGATCGAGCCGATCCGGAGGTCTTGATTAGGACCGTAATGAGGGCTAGGTCAAAGGTTTACAAAGGGGACTCTAGTTGAGTCAAGGCTCTTGAAATGAACTCCTTCGTCATCTTTCCGGGTTTACAAGTCAAGAACTCGCAAAAATGAGAGGGAAGTAATCTTGCTCGAACTTCTTCGAGTGATGCTTAAAATCATTGAACTCCACGTTAATTCAAGTGCCCTAGTCAAAAAGGCTTTTAAAGGGTTGTAATGGAGGTAATGATTTGGGGACTAAGAAACGAAAGGGTTCGTTTTGGCTCGGAAGATGTTTGAGAAGGGGCTTGATGTTGGTGATCATTACAATCTTGTCACCGATCGTGGCCTTCTAGGATGCCATCATTACTCGAGGATGGTATGAATTGAAGATTGCATTTGCAATTTGACACTTCATGGAGATTTTTCTCTCAATCCTTTTAGGATATACGGGAAAATTGTGCATTCAAGTTCGGAAATATTCTACAAATGAACAATGAATTGAAAGGGCATTGGCCTTGCTTTTGGTAGGCACTTTGCTTTTTAAATGCCCAGGAGTTTTTTTGTGGAATCAGCTTTTCCTCTTTCTTTCTCTTTTTTTTTTTTTACTCCCAACTCTCTTTTACGATTGCATCTTGATGAGTTCATTGGGAGATTTTCTATGGATCCGCTTTTCGGGTCCTTCTACTCAAAGATGGGCCATATTTGCTTTGGGACAACAATGATCACCAATGAGGGCTTTTAGAAATGAATTTGCGAGGCTCAAATGGATTGTGCAAATGGATATAGATGTGTGGGATAGAAAAAGAAATGTTCTTTGTCACCCTAAGGCACTTGAATTAAAACGCAAGTACAATGCAAAGAACCACCCGAAGATTGATGTTAGTCCAAGCAAGAAGATTTCTAACCATTTGTCTCGTGATGCTTGATGGAATTACCTCTGTTTTGCCCCAATGTGGGGTGGTTCTTGCGAGGGTTGTGGAAGTGAAATCTCCGTTCAAATGGGTTGATCAACGGATAACTTGCAGTGTTTAGGGTAGAGAAATGAATGCCTCCATCACTTCGGTTATCGTACCTTTCGCGAGAAAACTCTTTACCTCGAGGAATGCGGAATTTTGCCACCGTTCATCTCGCTTGAAAAAATTGGACGTGTTTGGGAAAGGATTGCCTTTCATCATCCTGTCATGCCCTATTCGTACATTCGATGTATCTTATGTAGTTCATGTTCCTTATTCGAGTTGGTAAATTAAACATGAGGAACAATCATGCGCAAACTATGCAAGTGTATAAGTGTTTTCGAGCATATAAAATGCAGCAACTTTTTATCTTGGCGGACAAAGTTTGCAAGTACATAAAAAATTTCTTAGGGGCGTGGATCGTGAGTTGCCCCTGCTCATGCAAATGCATTGCAAAACTTCATTGTACGCTTCGAGACATGAGATTGTCAAAGGCTCCAAGAATTTTTCATTTCATTAATTTTTCATGGAGAAGGGATACTTCTCTATTTGGACAGTAGTGAACCCCGTAAAAATCAAAAGGGAAAGCATCAATGTATGTCCTCATGTTCTAAAAAGAATTGAAACGATACCACTTTACCCATGTACGTATTCCTCGCGAACTTTGAATTGAAAAGATCGATTCATCTTGGATCGGATTGTATGTTCGGAATGTCATCTCTCCTAGGTTCTATAACCGTCTGGCCGAGCTTCGATCTGCGAAGCAAAAAGTTTTTATTAATCTTTGTACATTGATGCCAAATCCCGAGATCGACCCCGGGACGCCTCGGACCATCGTTATTCCCCCAACCACTATCTTTGCGGTGTTGTTGGCGCCCACGGGTGGTTCACTTTTGCTATATTGTTCTCAAAGCAGTTGGCAATCTCCCCGTGGAGAATAAAATAAGCTTAACTTAGAGTTTGAAACGATCGAGAGCCAATTGGGACGATACGGAGTTACCCATCTTTGAGCCCGTTTGGTCTCTTACTCGCATTCTCCCAAGTAAGGCTATTCGGAATCTCTCTTTACGGGCGTTCGGGGCGTCGTCCACAAATTGATTTGCTACGGCCTAGCTTAATAAGGAACTTACGCATTTGATAAGAGAGGAGAAAATTCGCCCTTTAACTCTAGGCAAATTCTAGACAGCTAGAAAGTAAAAAATATCCCATGCAGGGGAACTATACATGGAATTAAAAGAGTATTCATGTGAGATTGGTTCCACCTCTTTTCTTGGCCATTCCAATGATCGATCGATTTTGTCTTGGATCATACACCAACGATCGTTGTTTGAGGATCCATGATCACTTGCTTCGGATCACAACTCGGAGGTCTTTCGGCTCCGAACGGGCGACCAAGGCGGTGAGCTCATCATCAAAGTAACCTTTTGATTTTTCGGGAAATTGATACTCGAATTGGGCATTGCTACTTGCTAACACTAGCGACAGATTTTTCACTTTGTTTTTGCCGTGAACGGTCTAACTCCTTGAGCTTGAGCCTCCGCCGTCGCTCGGGAACTCGTAGGGTTGATCAACCGGTCCATTTGCTAGAACCACCAGCGGAAGGTCGGTATGGCCGGTATTCTTGATTGGGAAGTGATCGGGTACTTTTTGCTCCGTAGGTTTTTTGGGATTAATCTTCCGGTCAACTTTGCTCCGGTCGTCTTGGTTCCAAGCTACATCGTGCTTCTTCACTTTTCTCTAAATCTGTGAAGGTGATTTGTGATACTTCGTAGGGTGAGTCCGTCTATATTCATCATTTTAAGTACAGCCATTGGTCGTCTTGAATTGATTCCTAGTGTCGAACCGCCTCGATGAATATAGAATGAAGCTCGGCGGACCAAATGGGCCTTTTCTTTCCGACAAAATCGTCGTAGGCGGCTTGGCCATAGTTCTTTTGTTCGAGTAATTTCTTCCTTACAAGCATGCTGCCAAATGTTTTGGAGCACTCGAACTGCAGACCGGCTTCTTTAGGATGCCCGAGCACCATGCAATATGGCCCTCGTTGTGAATCGCCGATCATCACTTGCGATGTGACGATGACCGGTATATTCAACTCGGAATCAATGATCTTTAAGAGATCGAGACCGTCCATATCGATCCCTACCATGGCTGTGACGACGATGTCAAAATCATATTTGTCTTGTCTCAGCTCCTCTAAGGCTTCCGTTGCTTTCACATAAGTGAAATCCTATACATGCACTTTCTCAGCATGGCAACGAGGATCGAGAGGGAAAAGGGGTTACCATCAATGGCCATGACTCGCAGATCCTCGGGATATGAAACTTCCCATACTTCCTTTGGAGTGAACGCATACTTATTTTCCTTTCAAAACCTTCCATATGTAGATCGAAAAATGGGTGTTTCGACTAGAGACCGAGCTTTAGATGTTCTTTGGACTTGCAAAGACAAAAGCGACAATGGCCTTTCGTGACGAGTTCCGGAGGTGCATGGAGACTTCAAGTTCTTTATAAACTTTTTCGATCTCGTTAGTCTCTGAGATGCCTTTTCTCTCCTTTTCGGTCCTAGTGCATTGAATCCATTTCGTAATAACTCTTATCTCCCGCTCAATCCGTCGTTTTTTTTACTTTTCGATGTGGAGGAGCCCTCAAATCTTTTCACTTTCTCTACGAACGAGGCAGTTATTTCCCTCTTCAAATCTTTTTGCTTCCTCCTACGAACGAGGCAGTTATTTCCTTCCTCAAATCTTTTCGCTTCCTCCTACGAACGAGGCGAGTTATTTGCCCTCCTCAAATCTTTTCTCTTTCTCCTACGAACGAGGCGGTTATTTGCCCTCCTCAAATCTTTTCGCTTTCTCCACTAATGAGCGAGTTATTTCCCTCCTCAAATCTTTTCGCATTTACTTACGTGAAGGTTTTCAATGCTTAGTCAAATCTGGCGAGGAATTCACGCATTTAAACATGATGATGTTCTGAATGGATAGTAATCTTGTTCTTTGCCCTGGATTAAAAGAAGAATGTCTCACATGGGGATTTTGTAACAAACAGTACATTCATTCATACATGTCACTACTTCTCTTGAGGATTCGTAAGGGTTTGGCTAGTAATGCTCAAAGAAGAGATATTTTGAGAGCCCATAATAATAAAAAAAAACTAAAGCTTCATGTAGGCTACACATTCGGAGTTCCATCAGCGTTGAATTGGCTGGTTGTGACATCAAGGAAACTCCAATTGTAGTGATGCATGTCTCTTCCCTCGAAGGGCATCGGTTCTCGCTTACGTAAGACCGACTTTTGCGGGATGTATCTCCAATGAAATCGGATTGTACGAGAACTTGCTCTGGGTGATGAAGCTGGTGAATGAGCATTTTCAATGCTCGAGATGTGGCTCATCGAGGGACGTGTCACCAAAGAAGATGGGGCCGCTACGGACATGACAAACAGCGGTGTTAATAGCATCCCTATACCTCTTGTTCTCTCGCTCGAAGCTTTTCATTTTCTTCCCTCGAAACGCAAGTTCATGACTTTCATTTTTAACCTTCAATCGGGTCCGCTTGTTTTGAAACCAAAACTTGACCTTCAAGGGCTCCATTCCTGTCATCCGGCTCAATTCATTTTTGCGTCTCTTATTCACGTAAGAGCACTCCTTGAAGGCAGCTTGAGCACTCGATTTGATATTTTCTTTTAAGGGGTTGGCTGCGGTCGCCACGCCATTGTTGTTGTTGTCGAGATCTTGAATTTCACCGCCAAGGGAGTTGGGTTTTACGGCTTTAGAGTTGGATCTGGTCTCGAAATCCAGCGGTTCGCTTTCGGGGATGTCTAAGTTGGTCGCCTCCCAGTAAGTGCTGATGGCCTCTAAACATGTTGGATTGAAATACCTCTTACCGCCTTTTGTTCACTCTATTCTCCGTTGTATGCTTACTCTCTCCAAATTCTTTCTAGTAATCGGGTATGTTCCAAAGCCTCCCTTTTAACGCGGATGAAAATCACTAAGCCGACGTTTTCCCAAGATTTCGTGTTTCCCGCTTTGCCTTGTTTTTTCAACGTGATGGGACCCCGAATCCATTCGCACCGATTTTCTTTTCTTGATAACCATGCTTGTCTCCCGCTCGATTTTCAACATGGTGGGACTCCGACTCCTTTCGTAGCTTTTCGGATTTGTGGGGCTCGAGATCACGGATTGACGATAGATCCAGGATCCAATGAATGAAACGCTCGTAGTTTCACCCGGAGTAACTAACGTGGCTCTGCAAGAATTGTTGTTTCTTCTCTCGAAAAATATGCTTGTCTCCCACTCGGTTTTCAACATGGTGGGGTCCTCAAATCTTTTCGTAACTTTTTCGGATTTGTGAGACTTGAGATGGTAGATCCGTGACTCACGGACGAAACGCCTGTAGCTTCCGGCTTCACCCGAGTAACTAACGTGGCTCTGCAAGAATTGCTGTTCTTCCTCTCGAAAAGTATACTTGTCTCCCACTCGGTTTTCAACATAGTGGGGTCCTCAAATCTTTTCGTAACTTTTTCGGATTTGTGAGGCTTGAGATGGTAGATCCGTGACTCACGGACGAAACGCCTTGTAGCCCGGCTTCACCCGAGTAACTAACGTGGCTCTGCAAGAATTGCTGTTTTTTCCTCTCGAAAAGTATACTTGTCTCCCACTCGGTTTTCAACATGGTGGGGTCCTCAAATCTTTTCGTAACTTTTTCGGATTTGTGAGACTTGAGATGGTAGATCCGTGACTCACGGACGAAACGCCCGTAGCTTCACCCGGGTAATTAACTCGGCCTCCACAATAATTATTGCTATGACTTTTCCCGCCCTTTAAATTGGGATTTAACGCCGAGACAATTATCACTTTCATATCTTCATCTCCAACCTTCTAAGCACTCTTTTGCATCCACTCTTTTTAGCCGCTTCAACAACAATGGCTTCCCCTCCTGCACACGCCTTCTCGGTGAAGTTTTGGCCAAATGGGAGAAACTTTATAATCTCCTAGGCCGGGGCTACTCTTATATAGCCAACCATCCGGAGGCAAACCGAGATTCGTCTTATGTTTAGGGATATGAACACCGCTTCTATTGAAGGTACCAAGTTAGAGGAGGAATACGGGATCTTCCCCACCCTCTTCACTAGCTTCCTGGAGGCTTACCATGTTGCTCATCAAAATGTTACTTTGGCCCATCTTGTGAAGGCACGCTATCGGGATCGGTCGAACGACTTAGTGTTGGCCGGTCTTGTAGCCGACAATTATAAAGAAGGCCCTCGACTACGGTAATGAACAAGTCTCCCCGCTGATTCGTGAGAAGGGAAACTTGGTGGGATGTTTGGCCATGTCCTGAGACCATCTTTGAGCGCGATCCGCTCAATATTGTTTTAAAATTTCAATGCACATGGCTGGAAGAAAGGTTGGACGATTCGACCCTGGATATAGCCCGCGGGAGAATGCCGATCCATGACCTGGAATCTAGCTCTTGAGCATCACGAGGACAAGGTAGCCAACCTCAAAGAGAAATGTGAGCTCCTCCTCTTTAAGGTGGCGGATCTCGATTCTCGGAGCGATCGGTGTAGGCGGAGCATCAACTGTATGGAGAGTCGGTTAAACTCCTTTGTGATGCTCATTAGGGCTCAATTTGGCTTTACGTTCCCACCCCGTTGATCTATTTGTAAGCTTTCCGATGAATGAAATGAATGCAAGTTTTTACTCATTTCATCTTGGTCGTCATATTTTTTCGCAAGATAACCCCTTTTACTCTGCGAATATGTAAATCTCATGCTCCCGATGGTCAATCCAATTGGGCCAGAAAGGCTCCCCCATTCGAAACAATCTCTCAACAAAGATTAGTAGTGAGGAAACAAACGAATGCTCAAATGTGAACAACTCGTGAATCAGTATTAATATTATAACTCGATTATGAAAACATCGAGTGAATCGAGCATAATATTTCTTTACGGCGTCGGAATTGGCTGGATTGGTAAAGACACGACCATCCATCTCAGCCGAATCAAAGCACCACCAGGGAGCACCTTCTTCACTATATATGGACCACCATAGTTTGGAGCGAATTTCCCTTCGGGAGTGGGACTATTGGCAATAATTTTCTCAAGACCAGGTCATTGATTTGAAAATATCGAGGCCGAACTTTTTTGTTGAATGATTTAGCAACCCTCCTTGATAACCTTTGGCCATGACATACGACCTTAAGTCTTTTTCGTCGATCGATTCAATTGGCTTACTCTCTGTTGGATCCATTCAGCCTTCCGTCGCCTTAGCTTGAGATTGTATACGTAAGGGAGGAATTTCCACTTCAACTCGGTAGAACGACCTCCATTCCATATACAAGAGAATACGGGGTTGCCCGAGTAGATGTCCGGATCGAGGTCCGATACGCCATAAGTGCAAATGGTAATCTCTCATGCCAATCGCGATAGTTTTCAGCCGTCTTCGCTAAAATTTTCTTAATGTTCTTATTGGCGGCTTCTACTTGCTCCATTCACTCGAGGACGGTACGGAGAGGAGTTCGGATGCTTGATCTTGAATTTTTTTGAACAGGTTCGTCAACTAGCTTGTTGTTCAAATTCGAGCCATTATCGGTGATTATGGCCTCGGGTGAGCCGTATCGTGCAATGATATCTCGACGGATGAACTTCACAACATTACGTGCGGTGATTGCTAGGTATGATGCAGCTTCAATCCACTTAGAAAAATAATCAATGGCCACCGGAATAAATCGATGTCCATTAGAAGCTTTTGGGTTGATCGGACCAATCACATCAATGCCCCACATAGAAAATGGCCATGGTTCCGACACGGTGATGCAATTCATTTGGAGGAACATTGATCTTGTCTCCATGAATCGGCATTTGTGCCGACTTCGAACATGCTTGAATACAATCGCTTTCCAACGAGAGCCGGTAATAACCTAACCTCATGATCTTCTTAGCTAACATGTGACCGTTCATGTGTGGACCACGAGATCGCTTCATGTACTTCCATCATCGACGAACGCCGGTTGAGTCAACGCATCTTAGTAGGACAGAATCGAATGACCGCTTGTACAAATTCTCTCCATTCAAGAAGAATTTCGAGGCAATCTTCCTTATGTACTTTTGGTCGGATACGGTACTTTTTTCAGGGAACTCCCGCTTCGAATATAAGTCTTGATGTCATGGTACCATGGTTTACCATCGGGTTCATTGATCACGGCCATACAATATGCCGGGTTTTTTAATACCTCGATCTTCAGTGGGTCAACCTCAAGTCCATTGGCGACTTGTAACATTGAAGACAAGGTAGCCAATGCATCGGCCGAATGGATTATGAGTCCCTGGGACAGATATTCAAATGAGATATCTTCAAATTCCTCCACCAATTCATCCAGATACTCATGGTAGGGTAGCAATTTAGCATCTCTCGTCTTCCACTTTCCAACGGTCGAAGGATAATCAAAGCGGAATCTCCGAACACCTTGAGTCGGGCTATCCCCATTTCAACCGCAGCCTGCTGCACCGAGGATGCATGCCTCATATTCTGCTATGTTATTTGTGCAAGGGAATACCAATTTTGCTGCCACGGGATAATGCTGACCACCTGGAGATATCGGAACCGCGCCCGTGCTCGATCCCGATAAATTGACAGCTCCGTCAAAATACATAGTCCAGATGTAATCCTCCACCAACATGATTCGATTTTCAGAATGATAGGCATCATCATCTCCTCCTGGATTTTCAGCTAGGACATCTCGCTATAGCTCGTCCCTTGATTGACTTTTGGGATAAATATTGAACATCAAACTCGGAGATGAGGATTTGCCATTTGGCAAGTCTACCAATCAAGGCGGGTTGATTAAGCAAGTATTTGACGGGATCGCACTCTGTCACTAGAAGCACCTGGTAATGCAAGGTATATTGCCGAAGCCTGTGCAGTACCTGCACTAACGCCGCACATGTTTTCTCTACTTCGGAGTACTTCATTTCCGAAGTTGTGAATTTCTTGCTCGGATAATAAATGGCTTGTTCTTTTCCATCCTCCTCGCTTCTCTTGGGCTAACATAGCACCCAAGGATTCACTAAGAATTGTGAGGTAGAGGATTAAAGGTTGCCCGGCGTTGGAGGAACAAGTACGGGTGGATTCATGAGATCTTTGCTTCAGTTTCCCAAAAGCTTCTTCACATTCGCTATCCCATTGGACTAGCGCATTTTTCTTTAATAGCTTGAGGAATGGCTTAGCGGTTTCGATAACTCGGGAGATGAATCGAGCAATATAATTCAGCCTACCCATCAAACTTCGAACTTCTTTAACCGTCGTCGGCGGCTTAAGCTCACGAATAGCTTTGACTTTCGAAGGGTCGACGTCAATGCCCTTCCGCTACTACCACGAATCCGAGTAGCTTGCCCGAGCTGGTCCCAAAGACACACTTAGCGGGGTTGAGGCGTAACTTGTACTTTCGGAGTCCGTCGAACAATTTCTTTAGCGTTTTGACGTGATCTTCTCCATGCCTTGTTTTTGCTATCATGTCATCGACGTAAACCTCAATCTCATTATGCATCATGTCGTGGAAAAGGGCAACCATGGCTCGTTGGTAAGTGGCTCCAGCGTTTCGAGACCGAACGGCATTACCCGGTAATGGAACATTCCCCATGGTGTGGTGAAAGTGGTTTTCAACTTGTCATTGACATTCATCGGGATCCGATTGTACCCGGAGAAACCATCCATGAATGAAAATAATTCAAACCTCTGCATCTTGTCAACAAGTACGTCGATATGCGGGAGGGGAAAATCATCTTTAGGATCTGGCCTTGTTCAAGTCTCGATAATCGACACAAACCCGAATGTGGCCGTCTTTCTTCATGACGGGGGACTATGTTAGCGACCCAATCGGAATATTCTCGTAGTCTCAATGAATCCTACATCGAGAAGCTTCATGACCTCCTCTTTAATCTTCGCACTAATGCGGTCCGGCCCTCCTTGACTTTTGCACGACCGGCTTAGCCGAAGGATCGATCGGCAAACAATGCTCGACAATGGAACGGTCAAGACCGGGCATATCTGCATAGGACCGGGCGAAAACGTCTTGGTAATCCTTCAAGAGTCTCGATCGGGCGCTCGGACATTTCGAGGAAAAGCTTGCCCCGATCTTAATTTCTTTAGGGTTTTTCGCATCGCCTAGGCTGACCGAGATAATTTGTTCACCGGTCAAGGGCTTGACCTCCTCATGTCGTTCGAAATCTTGACGAACTTCCTCATAATCTGGATGAACTCATCTAGGTCGTATACTTGAATCCACTAGGTTTCCCTCCTCGTATATCCCCCATGATGACAAACTTGTTGGTCGTTGGTTATCGTCATCGGGTTGGTTTGGGGAGCTGGAATCGAGGGTGGTATGCTCGAACCCGTGCCTGTTATAATAATATCTTCCAGCAGTGTAGCACGATAGGGAACACCTTCCGGGGCCTTCTTGGAATTGCCTACCGAGGGAATTAGAGCTAGCACAATCGGCGGAGGGCTTGAGCTGGACGGCTGAAGCTTGGCTATGAAGTTATCCATCATCTTGTGAGACATCATCTTTTCAAAGCGCTCGGTCAAGGAGCCAAGTTTCTCGTCTAGGGCAAAGACCAGCGGTGGCGTTAATGTCGGCCATCCTCTTCGCGATCGATCGAGTAATATGTGGAGGATCCGTGATAAATTACCTGTACGCAGTAACAAACCAAAAGTGAGTATAGGGAGCAAGAATAGCGAGCCGGCCCATGGCATCCCTCTAGACTCAAACGAACAAAGTGGTTATGACCAAAGGATTGAAACATGTAATTTTCAGTTTGTCCGCTTTTACGAAAAAATCCGTATTAATTCGCACGTTGGTCAAAATACGTCCAAATTTTACGAGCTTATAGTTGAGAAGATGATGAACAACTTTTATGTTGGCCAATTGGACTAGAAATGAGCGGATCAAATCAGTTTAATGCGTCTTTTCGAAAAATCGCATTCAAAAAACTGCTATAACCGCAGGTAGTTGAAAAAACGAAATGCCATCTTAAACTATGAATTTAATTCTGAAATTTTGTAGGATATTAGTTGAAACATAGGTCTACAACTTTCATGTTTGGCACTTACTCAAAGCTCGATCGTAGAATTTAGGAAAAATCGTACAACAGGAACAAGCCAAATCAGAATTGAGGACAATCGATGAAATTGTAAAAACTACGGAAGCAAAGTGTGAAATTGGAAACAAGACAATGAGATTCATAAACAATCAACCTAAACCATGGACCAGCCCAAAATAAAAATGAGATAACAGGGCGTAAGAGACAGGAAATTACCGCTCATAGGAAGAAAATGTCAATCACAAAGACATGCGCATGAATCGTGGATTCAAATTTTAGTTCTTTTAGCAAAATGAAATGAAGGACAGAACGACATGTCGCAGCCTCGCGCACGTTCATCATGACTAGTTGCCGCCTCGCATACATAGTCATGACTAGTCGGGTCCAATCATCTCGGCTTGGTTCGGTCGACAAGGGCAACTCTCATGCATCATAGCCTCACGTGCATGAGAACAACCCTTGAGCCATTTTTTGAAAAATTCGGGATCCAAGTGGGATAACCTTTAGCGAAGCCTTACCGCCAAGGTTAAAGAACCACATAAATACCATCCTGAAACTATCGGGTGACCCGGGTTCGGTCACAAGTCAAGGTGGTGTAGTGCAATTATATTAGGGGCATGCACGACATTTCAAAGGCAATCGGCACTCCGATAGTTCAAAAAATAAAATTCTCATCACCAAGCTCGCAAAATAGAGGTTAGCCACGAGACTCCTCCCCTTATAACTCCCTTTCCCGCAAAACCATTTAACACCTAGGGATTAAGATTCAACCAAGATTGTCAAATCAAGTAATTTTTCTTTTCATGAACTTATCCGGCTTAAGTCCTCTTTGGGTCCCCAGTGGAGTCGCTAAGTCAGTCGCGACCTAAAAAAAAATAAACAAGTTTATCTTTTCCAAGGCTAATGGATTATCAGGGTTAATTAATTAACTAACCTAACTCGGACTCTCCCAAGTCCATACCAAATCGCAACTTAAGGTTCGAATGATTAACATGCAATGTGATTTGAATTTGGAGTCGCCACTAATCATTTTCGGTAGGTCGATTAGAAACCTAAATAAAATAGCGGGAGAAAACTATCTTATTTCGCGAACCGGAGATTAAGAGTCCAGGGGACTTGGTTACATTAATTACAACTAATGCCCTTTCGGTACCTTAAAATTCATGAAAAAAATAATGGATTTGACAAATTTGATGAATTCTACTTGAAGATCAAAGAATCAATTTTTTTGGGTTTTTCTTCCCTTGACATTTGTTTGAAATAAAGAAATTACATGGAATTAGAATGAAATAGGTTCAAGATTACTCCCCAATTTGAACTCGTGCACCAAACTTGTGCTCCGGGCTTGTCTTGACCATTGGACCGATTTGGTGACTCGTTAGACCAATAAATCTCTTGGTCCTATCTCTCATTCACGCTTCTTTCTCATCTGTTGGAATTTCATGAGACCGCAATCCGGGCATTGATATTTTCCCCTTTTTGCTCTCCTTCTATTCTTGTACCATTGATGTCTCATCGTTGATATGCACTGTTATTTAACATAAAAACATAGAGAAAATCAGTGTAGAAAATCTGGGCTAATTTGCATCCGAACTTAGAAGAAGTTAGGAAATCACTTAGCTTTCCTTTTCGCGGCGAGCTTGAACGGTGGTGATGAACTTGTGGCTTGTGTTGATGGGTGCAGAAATTGGCAATGGTAGCACCGAGCTTCAAAACACTCAAGCCCTCTCAAAACTCTCTCAAAAATTTTTCTCAAGAATTCTCTTTTTCCTCTCTAAATAATTCCTCTCAAAAACTCTCTCAATTCTCTTCCACTCCAAAAAACTTTCCCAATTCTCTTCCACTCCAAAAACTCTCCCAATTCTCTTCCACTCCCAAAAAAAACTCTCCTCTTTTATAGGCAAAATTCTTCATCCTTCATTCTTCATCTTCATTTCCTCACCTTCCATTTTCATCTTCCTTTCTTCATCTTCATCTTCTCTTCTTCACCTTCATTTCTCCATCTTCCATTTTCATCTTCTCTTCTTCATCTTCATCTTCCTTTCTTCATCTTCATCTTCTTTTCTTCATCTTCATTTCCCCATCTTCCATTTTCATCTTCTCTTCTTCATCTTCATCTTCCTTTCTTCATCTTCCATTTTCATCTTCTCTTCTTCATCTTCCTTTCACCATCTTCCTTTCCCCATCTTCTTTTGGTATTTGCAATGCAGTCCCCGAAGTTTCAAGTATTTGCAATAGAGTCCCGAAGTTCGAGTATTTGCAATACAGTCCCCGAGAAAATATTTCTTTCAAGCCCAAATCTTCTTGGTGCATTTTTCCACCGCATGCCTAGTCCAGACCCTTGTTAAATTAAGCTCAAATTGTATGCCAATGCTAAATGAATATGTGAGATGATTTTTGTTTAGAACTAAAATTAGTTCTAATTTTTATGCAAAATATATATTAGTCAAAATTTAGGCGTCAACAAATGGCTCTTGATCAAATTGATCAACCGGGTGGGTGTGGCGTGGCGTGTTACATCTGGGCCGAGCGGAAAGTGAAGTCCGGAAACATCAAGTACAATAATAGCAGTACTATCAAAGAGGAATCTCATCAGAGAGAGACGACCAAAGTCTCAAGAATTATAAAATGATATCCTCATTTCTCTAACAAGGCATATTCAATCACTTCCTAAGAAGTTATCACACCGTTTTATGTACATATTTTCGAGTTGAAATACTGTGTCTTAGTCTCGTTTACTTTGCGAAAAACGAATAATTTTAAAAAATATTTTTGTAAAAATAATTATTTATAATGATTAAAAGAATTAGTACAAGTTTGCCCTTAAACTTTTAAGGTAAAAGCCACCAAAAACTTTAAAATATGCATATTGTGACGTATTTATCGCAAAAAAAAAATTACGATACTAAAAACATCAAATTTGTATTCGTATGATATATTTACCCAAACTTGTACTCATATGGTAAATTTACCCCACATTTTTTTGACACAAAAAATCTTAAATTTGTATTCATGGAAAACATTTACTCCAATTTTTTTTTTGTGGTAGAAAAATCCCAAACTTAGACCCGGATTCACGTTTAACCTCCATCAAGGTTTTTCTTTGCCTTTTTTTTCTTCCTCTTTCATCTTGGCTTGGCTGCCGCCCTTACCGTCGCCATGGCCACCGGCCTAAACATCACCAAACAAAGGAGAAAGTTGAAAAGAAAAGCATACGATTGTCTATATAGGCAATCACATAAAAATTTTAGCGGCATTCTCGGCAAATTTTTATGGAGAGTAAATATGTCAAACGGGTACAAGCTCGGAATAAATGTGTCACATGAGTGTAAGTTTGAAGTTTTTTGTGTCAAAAAAAAAGTTGAGGGCAAATGTATCATAGTGATACCAATTTGGGGTTTGTAGTATCATAAAAAAAATAGTTTACAGTAAACATGTCCCAATAGACATAGTTTGGGATCTTTTATGACTTTGTCCCAAACTTCTAATCCTCCTGAACCTTAAAATTGTTACAACAAATAACCCTCGTTATTTTTCCATTAGAATGTGCGAAGCACGTGACTTTCAAGAGTCAAAAATGTATTTTTAGTTCATGTTTTGAGTGAAATCTCTCTTTTACCTTTACCTTTAATCGTTGTAGAACATTGGAAATATATATAACAAAAGCAAGAGAAATGAATTAATTAAAATATTAATAACATATTAAAAAGTTTGTTAAAATTTGAAGAATATGTAAATAGAAATAAATAAGATATTATAAGAAGAAGAAACACAATTAAGTGAAAATGCAAAAGGCCTCAATGACAAAATGTCAGATTATGAAAACTAGATACTGATTACGTAATTTTTTAAAGGATGATTAATGTAAAAATAGTTTGTCAATAAGAAATAATTTAAAGAATCACCTTACATTTTGGTTAATTATATCCTTTACGAGTTAAGATCATTTTTACACTTTTTTTTTATATATTTTCATAATAAATCAGTTTTTGCATTAATTAACCATTTTAAAGGTATATAACGACTAACCAAATCGTGTATATTCCTTTTCTAGAAATATCTTCTTTAGTTCTTTTTATTTTTAAAATTGATATTTTAGTTAATTTAGTTGTCTCCTATTTCTTATATTTCTTTCATTAAAATGGAAATGAAGGGTAATATAATTTTTTAAAAAAACGTAAGGTGAAAATGTACTTTTATTTCGTAAAAGTAATGCGTATTCGACATGCTGGTGAATAAAAATAATGGATGGTTAATCGTTATAAAGAAATGAAAGTTTAGGGGATGGTGCGATAAAAATTGGAGTGTAAATGCGTCCTATCCCAATAGTAGAGTTTGTATAATTTCCCCCTCCCCTTGCACCCCCAAAAAACTCCCTTTCTAATTTTTTGCCTTTTGTACAGGTAGAATTTTTCAAAAGGTCTTAAATATATCTTGTGGCGGTCAATTTATTACCAAAATATTTAATTTGGCAATTCAATTCTAACCATTTTCACGATTTTGCAATGTAGTTTTTTCAGCCCATGTCTACCTGAAATCACTAACGTAGTGGTCCAATCAATGGATAACCTGTCTTGTTTGGGATGAAGAAATGAATGCCTCCTTCACTTCGGCGATAGTACCTTTCGCGAGAAAATCCTTTGCCTTGAGGAATGCAAAACCTAGCTACACTCAGCTCCCTAGGGGTTAAAATTTGAGACATGTATGGAAATGGCTTGCCTTTCATCATCCTGTCATGCCCCCATTCTCGTACATTCAATGCATCTTATGTAGTTTATACTCCATATTCAGAGTTGATAAATTTAAACATGAAGAACAATCATGCATGAATCATGCAATATGAGAGCATTCTCAATCGAAACAATGTAACAATTTTCAGCATCGATCAGCATTTCATTAAGAAATAGACTATGTAGTTATGCAAGGGAATTTTTAAGAATAGGATGAGCCTGAGTTGCCCCAAAACATATGAGAAAAATCAAACCAATCAGGGAAACTACTCCTCGGATCGCAAGCCAGCTCTTTCCTATCTTTGCCCCCGGAACAAGGGAACATGTATGAACGAGTCGAGTAAAACTCGAGATATTTTGATTGCCCCCGTTCAATGGTGATGACCATCATGGCCTGTTGCATGACCCCTGCAAGAAGAAAAATATCACATTTGAAAATCACATGTGACGGAGGAATATACTTCCTCTACTCGAGATCTGCTGTCAGTTTGCCCCATTTTCAACCAAGATGGATATGTCAAATGACCATAGCTTTTCCAAAATGTAGGACGGCCCCAAACATGGCCAGTGTTGGGAATTCAATGTCGGGCTTTGGCAAACGACCTGTTTCCACACCTGCAAGAGGGAATAATAGAAAGTCATTTACAAAAATGATCAGGCCTGGCAAGAGATACTCCCATTGAGATCTAGTAGCCTTGGCTTAGCCCCATTCTTCATTGGTTGATACGGCATAATCAAAGGATGGGTTGAGGGTGAAGATCAGCCTTCTGGAAAATGGACTAGTGTATAGATAGGCCAACGCATTGGACCTGCCCTGAATCATCGCCATGTTGGATATCTTTGTGTTAAGGGACAGACCCTTGACTGTCGTAGATGCCCCTTGTTTCATGCTTGGTTGAATCGTGGTCTTGAATCATCTAGGGGGAGGAAGCTTCATGGATGATCCTCTATTGGCCGAAGCCTTTATCAAAAGTACTAGACCAGCTTGATCTTTCCATTGGCTAATGTGATGCAACTGAAGAGTCGATCGAGGGACCGGTCGGGAATTGCCCCGAGGATATTCATTGGGCTGATAAAAGGACAATTAAAAATAGCACCAATCGATGCAAGGATGGCCGACAGTTGGTGCTAAGCCTCGATTGTCGAGGATCGTTGAACATTTGACCAGTCAAAAACCTTGCTATCTTATGGGAAAAAATTGATGGCGAAGCATGGATCCGCCTCAAATGGTCGAGGAATTGCGATTGGGCAAGGACTTGTAGCCGGATTCAATTGGTCGATCACCATGTGCAGGCCCATCTAAGGATTAATCAGGCAGATGAATGGTCAGGTTAAGAATCTACCCCCTTGCCCTTGAATAAATTCTAAACCACATAGTACATGGATCAATACAACAAACCAGGTTAGACCGCATGCCAGCTATTTCTGAAATTTTTTTTTTTTGAAAATCTCGAGACGAGAATTCTTGAGAAGCCCAACCCTCGGTGCTTACCATGGAAGACGGATTGTTCGACCATTGGTTATTGTCATCTTGTTGGTTTGGTATACTTCCACAAGATTCCAAAATGATGTAAAGCTTATGCAATTTTATTGATAACAAATCAATCGAATTACACCTTATTGAAAAGGAAAAGCAAATGTTTCCCCCAAAGGGAGAAACTTGATTCTAAAAATAAATTTTAGAAATTAAAAATGCAGCCTAGACACCTAGAAAGCAGGAAACATCCCATGAAAGGGATGTGCATGAAATTAAAGGTTCAATCATTCGGGCCTATGCCCGGCTCCCTTGAAGGTTCTCAAATAATCCGCGATCAAAAGATAGTCAAATGGAGTAGAAAACGCTTCTGTCAATCCTGAGGTGATGGCGTAGAGCTATCCGGAATTCCTGCTTCACTTGTGAAGCTGTGTACGAGCATCATATAGATGTTAGCAAATGTGGAGCGCTTGGTATAGAGTTCATGGTTGATACTTGGCCTTCTCAAAGGCACTTAGTTTGGCATCCACGAAGGAGCTGGGGGACACGACATGAATGCGGGGTATCCATGTTAAATTACCCATAAAAGGTAATCACCAAATGAGAATGAAAAGTGAAAATGTCGAGTTGATCCATGGTTATAGACCAGACTGACATTCATGACCAAAAATGACTTATGACACAATCTAGGGAGATTCCAGTTCCAATGGATTTTGGAAAACAATTCGTGACAAATCACAGGGTGATCAAAATGACACCAAACTTTATGAAATTGTATCCAAGAGGGTGATGAACAACTTTCATGTTTTGAGATAAAGCTGTATGTGGACGGATCAATCCAGTTTAATGCATATTTGGAAACATTTCGTCCAGAAAACTGCATTGTCCGGGTCTTGTTAAAAGAATGAAAGAGCCCTTAAAAACGTGAGTAAAGGTATGAAATTTTGTAGGCTGCTAGTTCAAAGACCATGCTACAACTTTCATTTTTAGTGATTTAGAAATGGAGCACATTTAGTAGTGGAAATCAGCAAAATGAGATTGGTGTCAGCAAACTGCCAAAATTCCAGCTAGCATCGTTCTCAATGGAAATTTTCTAATAAATGGAAAACCCCTTGGATCAAGCTCAAAATTTTACATATGATAGCTCAAGATGCGATGAGAATTTTCCATTCAAACATTCAAATAAAAAAATGAATAGAAGAAGCTCGAAAAAATAAGACCATGCAGAGAGGTCACCTAGAAACAGTAATACCCAGAATACCATCCTAACGAAAACAACGACCAAAACTTGTAAATAAAAACTCTATCTATCTTGAGACACTGACTCACCTAAGTTGTCATGGATCGACTAAAAAATAAGTAAACAAAAGAAAGAAAGGGTTTAGAAATTGCCACCTTTTAGAAGAACTTAATATGCCAACCACATAGACATACACATGAAATGCTTCGTGAGGTTAGATTTCTATCTAGCATGGCTTGACAAAGGTGGAGCCCCAGGGATATCCACACTAAACCACATCGGCTTGCGATTGAACCAAGATCCCCCGTAGACATCCGGCTCAGCCAAATAACGACTCACATCACACGGCGAATGATGGAGGTGTTAACTCTTGGCACCGATTTGAAATAGTTCGGGACTCGAGAAGGGTGACTCGGGCCGGACGGCAATGGCCGAAGTATTCCTAATCAAGTATCATCCTAAGCCTAGCCATTCGGGTTCGATGGCGGGTTGTGTGTGCTAAGTGTAAATGTAAAAATAGTAAAGACATGCACGGCAGTTCATAGCATCCAACGCTTCAATATAAACAATACATAATCTCCTTCAACCTGCTCAAAAAGGTTAGCAAACACTCATCTCCGTATCATTCCAAGTCTGCAAAAACATTTAACACCTTCAAATGTAAGTTTCAATTAAGATAGCCGTAAGCGAGACATCCATGGAATTTTCTTTAGGCCTAAATCCACTAAAACTATTAATTTTTCAAAATATTCAAGAGAACCAATTAAGTCTTGAATTTTTTCAAAAAATTAAAGCTAAGTCCCCAGTGGAGTCGCCAAGTCTGTCGTGACCTAAAAATCAATTTTTCAAGTTAATGGATTATCGGGCTAATTTAATGACTAACCCGATACGAACTCTCCCAAACCCTACCAATTCGCAACTTAGGTTAATTCGAATGATTTTATCTTTGGAGTCGCCACTAACCATTTTGGGTAGGTTGATTAGAAACCTAAATAAAAATAGCGGGAGGACAATTTTTATTCTTACGAGATATTAAGGATTCGGGGACTTAATTACGTTAACTAATTAAAGCTAATGCCCTTTCGGTACCTTAATTTCATGAGATATCCTACGTCGATAACCCAAGCTTGATTGAGTTCACTTTAAGCTCGAACGAGGTGTTTTTTTGTTTTCACTTTCTTAGATGTGATGCATGAATGACAATGAATGCATGAATGAACAAAAACAAATGCAATAACATGATAGGTGACTAAATAAAGCGATGCAATGCAAGGCATACAAATTTAATGTTACGTTAACCTATATGCAAAATTAACTAACCAACTTAAAACATGCAAGATGACATGATATGAAAAAAAAAATGATAATCTATTCTAGCAATATGCGAAAATCAATAATTGACAATAAGCAACATCAAACATAAGAACATGCGAAAGTTATGTATGATGCAAATAGGACCACTTATGAATGTGTGATACAAACGTAATGACATGCCAAAATTACATCCATTTAGAGAAATTCAAGCTCAAATTAACTAACCTAAACATGTAATCCAAATTGACTATCCTAAGATGCATGACCCTAAAACATGATTTCTACATGACGTGCAATCGGGGCATAATGGCAAAACGGATATGACATAGCGACACGTGAAAGCGAATCATGCTATATAGCAAACAAATATGCCATATGCGAAAAACATGATATATGAAGATGACATGCTTAAGAAATATGCAAATGTGGATATGCTATAGTGTGATGAAATGCGACATGGTATAATATGACGAGCAAACATAAGATAGTACAAAATATGCAAAAGATATGCATGGAAAAGACGAGATATGCAACAGAATATATTTTTTTGTATTTTTTTTGTGAATAAGATGAGATATGCATGAAATCAAAGATATGCATGGCATTTTGAAAATATGGAATGCAAAATGTGATACTCGAAAATATGTAATGAATATGCAAGATACGCGGACATGATAATTTGAACCACGCGTAAGGATATGCCGAATTTTTTGAGATTTTTTATCGTCTTTTAAATGCAATTTTCAACCTGATTAGAAATATCCTTGATTCAATTCTTTTGATTTAAATCTTCAAGATAAAATTAATGAGACAAAGTTTTTAAGAAACCTCATCTTCCTAAAGATTTAATCAAATATGGTTTCTAAGAAACCATATCTCACTAAATTTTTAGGATTTTTTATGAAGTTTACCGAGAGATTTAAGTCAAAGAAGATATCAATCAAGCACAAAATATCCACTCAATCAGGGCAGTTCAAGATAGCAATCCATATCAAATCAAAACCCTATCCTCTTGCAATTTTTCAAAAAAAGGATATTCATAAATCTAAATTTGGCTTTTTGAAGATAGCGAATCGGATCTAAACGGCGATAGATCGGATTATCTAAATTCCCATCTTTACTAAGTTGGAGGGTCGTATCCGAACGGCGACGGATAAGTTTATCCAACTTAAATAGATATTGCCTATAAGGAAATAAAATTTCCTAATTCAGATTTAGGATTTTTTATTTATTTATTCTGAAAACATGTCTAGTGAGTCCAATTAAAATCAATTTTCGAAATTTGTGATAAAATTAGGGTTTTGATATGCGAAAATTGTTCTTTGAGTTCCTTAAAAAATTCAGTTTTTTAGTCGAAAAAACAGCAAACAAGCATCAACTAATTCATGCAAAATCAGCAATAAAAATAGTCAAAAGACTTACCTTTGAGCTTGGCCAGATTCTGCATTGTTAGGGACATGTATGATGCAAAACAAAGGACAATTCCAAGTAACAACAGCACATTTATAGCACTTAAACAGCATCAAAGGCATGTCAAAACAGTATCCTTTCTATCCCAAATCAGCAACAAATCAACATTGATAAATGTGGGAGAGTTACATTGATTCGTTGCACTAAAATTCTGCACACACAAAAACTGCGAATTTTCCCAAATAACATCACTGTTTTGACTTGATCCACAGCGGCATGGGACTAGATCAAACTTCAATGGATATGAGCAGTGACCTCCATGGGGCTGACTTTTTTTGGACGTTTGTAACCTGTTAAGAAGGAGAAAAAGTTTTTTCTTTCTCTCTATAATCATACGCCCAAGTGTCCCTTCAAGGAGTCATCACACATGATTTCTCTTTTCCATTGTTCAAAATCATAAAGTCCACAGAAGCTTTGTTAGATAGAGACAAGACCAAAAGAAGACAAAACCAGAATTTAAGCTTGATTAGCAGGAATTCCAATTGCCTTCTTTGACCGTGGACTTTAAGGAAGCAAGAACACCACTTGGGTTTGATCGAGCACTGGTCACCACGTCGACATGGAACCGTGGACTTGTTAAAGCTCGCTGAATCGTTGTCATGGAAGTCCTTCAGAGAGCAACGACTTCGATAACACCGATCTTCATGGCATGGACGCACTGAGCCGAAAGAACAGCTGCTTGGCGGTGCTAGTCTGAACTCTTGGATGGCTTGATCGAGAGAAAACTCCCTTCGTTCACTCTCTATCAAGTACGTTTCTCTCTTTTATGCCGTGTGTGATAATTGAGTTGGCCTCCCATAACCCTAGAGCTAAGAGTGTTTATATAGAGCTAGGTCCACTAATCCTAATAGGAGTAGGACTCTTCATCGACCGTCGGATTAAAAATTCTGATTTTCGAGAGTCCAATCTCATTAAAACTCGTCAAAATTTCAGCCACAAAGGGGAATCTCATTGGGCCAACTGAATTTAATGGGAGCTCGGGCTATGTCGTGCTCTTTTAAGCTCAATTCGGGCTTTATTTAATTAAATAATTAAATAAAGGCTTCACATAATTACAATAGCTAAAATGAGCTGAATTAAATCTGAATTGAGTCCAAACCCATATATAACATTCAGCACCCCCTCTTGGCCTTATACGAAAATTTATAATGGGTGCTCGTCTAGTCACCTATCAAATTAAGCTCAATTGCTTCGTCTCGGCCTGAATGCAATGACTGACAGAAAATAAATATGCAATGCATGAGAAATTAATTTTTTGTGAGAACTAATGTTAATTCTCATTTTGTGCTAAAAATCAAAATTTAGGTGTCAACACGGTTGCTTCCATCATACCTCGGGAAACTCACATTGTCCATGTTAAAACCGGAGGAAGATCCGATGCCAGTCTTTGGGGCAATTGCAAGACCCGAGCATCCTTAGGCTTTTTGCTGATTCGTACGTGGGACCTCGGATGACATGTGTCAGCGGCGGATTCCCTAAGTTACGCATATTGAAACTATGGATGCTTGAGAAACTCAAGCAATTGGACCGTGCGGGATGGTATCTCATTATCACAAGCGGAAATATATACGCGACATTCTCAGTGAGGTTGGTTTTCTTGGAGCGAAGCTCATTAATACTCCGATGGATCCTAATGTGAAGCTTGACGTAGAACATGGCGAATTACTTCATGATCCAAGTAAGTATCGTAGACTAGTGGATAAGCTCAATTATTTAAGCGTCATCCGACCGGATATCTCTTTTCTTTGTTAATGTTTTTAGTCAATTTATGAATAGTCCTCGTACTACACATTGGGAGGCAGTGTTACATATAGTTAAGTACTTGAAGGGAGCACCTAGAAAAAGGACATTGTTCAAGAATCATGGACACCTTGATGTTATCGGCTACTCGATGTTGATTGGGCTGGTTGTCCTTTTGATAGGCGATCAACTTCCTCGGTTCTTGCGTATTCTTGGGAGGCAATCTTGTGAGTTGGAAAAGTAAGAAACAGCATGTGGTGTCTCGATCGAGTGCTGAGGTAGAATATCGGGTCATGGCTCATATGACTAGTGAGTTGATTTGGTTGAGGATGTTATTATCCGAACTTAGTATGTCATCTTCAGCTCCCTTAGTTCTATGTTGTGATAACTAGTCCGCTATGCATATTGCTTCAAATCCAATTTTTCATGAGTGCACGAAGCATATTGAAATAGATTTCCATTTTGTGCGAGAAAAGATTCAAAACAAGAGCATAACTCTTCAATACACACGGATGAAGACCAAATTGCTGATCTTTTCACTAAGTCATTGCGGGGCGAGGGGTAATTACTTTGTGTAATAAGTTGGGGCTCTTTGATGTTTATGCCCCAACTTGAGGGGGAGTGTTGAAAGGGTAGTCTAGTCTTTTCCATAATTAGTGAGCCTAATGCTCCCTATATATACAAAGATGATGTAATCGATTTGAGTTAATGCTTACTATATATAAATATTAAACCACACATTTTTCTATTAGTTTAAGCTTTTAGAGCGGTTGGTCGTGGTCCCATAAATTCTTTCGTAGTATCGGAGGGGAGGTCCCGAGTTCAAATTTTTTTCAAGCCCCTATTTGCCTCCCCAATGAATATTTTCATGGTTAATACTAGGCAAAAAGACCAGACTAAGCGTGAGGAGGAGTGTTAGAATATATAAATATTAAACCACACCTTTTTCTTTCAGCTTAAGCTTGTAGAGCAATTGGTCGTGATCCCATAAATTCTGTTACGATCTACCGGTGATAGGCTTGGACCATAGTCCTATCCTTCCCATACTCGACCCAATTGTTAAAAAGAGGAAGAAAGAGTTCAAATTCGAATCTTTTTGGGTAGAGGATGAGGAGTGTGAAGTAATAGTCCGAGAGGCATGGGGGAACAAGCAAAGTAAAGAGAGGGAGTTCTCAAGGAAGATAACAAACGTCACTAGAGCATTAAGGAAGTGGAGCATAAGGAGATACCCCAATGCTGGTGCCCATATCGAAGAGTTAAAAAATAAGCTCACGGCCCTAACAAATAGCCCCGAGGACCCCTCATATCGTGAGGCCTCAACTCGCATCACTGAGCAGATTGCTAGATTGTGGAGGCAAGAAGAGGCATAATGGATGATGAGATCAAAGATAAGCTGGCTCAAGGAGGGTGATAGGAACACTAAATATTTTCACGCTACCACTATTCAGAGGCGTCCGAGAAATAAAATCTCAGTTTTGCAGATAGATGATCATGAATGGTGTCGAGAGCAACCCAGGTTGAAACCACATATTACTGACTACTATGAGAGTTTATATAGAACGATGGGAGCCAGAAATTTTCGGCCAGTTTTAGAAAAATGCCCATAGTTAGTCCAGGAAAATACAAATGAAGCACTAACAGCCCCAGATTCCTTCGCTTCATGACAATTGGTTCAGTTTTATAAAGTGACACTAGCCCAATAAAGTGGAAAGATTCCTTCGCTTCATGATCGGTTCATGTTGCATTGCACGTCCTGATTAGGGTTCTCGTTTCGGTCACTGTTTTCATGACACTTATTATCTAGTAAGATTCTTAAAGTTTCTATCCAAAGTCCCGAGGGTCTTGCGAAAAAAATCCATTGGCTCTGGTTGATTACGCTTTTATTCTTCTAGAGCCTGGTAGATTATATCTCTAGTGGCTTCATGTGCTAGGAACAAATACCAGTAGGACCATTCAAATTCAACCTGGAAAGCCATCACCACCTAATTGCTAAGGAGCAACGCTTCGAAATAAATCAATTATTGATATTTAACGTAGGACTTGTACAAAACTTTAGTCTGTATAAGCCAAAACTTTGCCGAACATAATTTCTCACCTCCTTAACTAAAAGCTGATTTAAGATACCACCTCATCGTAGCCTTTTTTTGTTTTTTTTAATCAGACCATCCTGGCCAATTACCAACTTGTTACCTTGCTAGATTTTGAAGACTTCCAACATTCCTTTATACTTCCAAAATTACCAACTATTTTAACAATCTACCAACGTTATTCTCATGGTTAACAATGCCTTTAAAGTTACCTGTACTTGAAATTACCAACCTTAGTTTTGCTGAGATACCAATATTCTTCACATTCACATACCACCCATGTTAGTCACTTACCAACTTTTTATCGTTATGTTTTGAAAAGTACCAACATTTCCTAATACTTCCGACATTACTTATTAGTTTAATAAATGTTGATATACTATTAAAATTTGTTGAAATAGTAGTTAATTTTTTAAGTATGAATAAGTGTTGGTACTTGTCAAAATTTGTTGGTAAATTACTAACACGTGATTAGTTTAACAAGTTTATTGCTCATTCCTTAAGTTACCAACAAATTCAACATTTATTGACCCGGTCGGGGATACACGGATATGGACAAATAATAACAAAAAAATCTTAAATTTATTGCAATTATGTCAATTCAGTTCTAAATTTTTTGTATTTATGTCAATTCGATCCTTTGAGCCAACTTTGGCCAAGACGACAAGGCAATCTTAAATCAAGAATGAGACCCATTAAGGATAATGTAGTCAATTCAATGCAAAAGGGAGTGTCGAAGCCAATATGAGAGCGGAAATAATGCGAGCCTCTATTTATGAGTTTTTTGATAATTTTTCCCTAATATGGAAAGTCAAAATATCCCAACGACTTGAGGTATGGTTGTAGTTAGACATGGCCAAATGGAATCGGGGCCGGAACCGGCCCGTTGACCAGGCCCACCGTTCCGACCAGCTTTAAAAAAAAAAAAAGGGCCTCCGGGGCCCCCAACGGCTCTTTGGGCCGTTGCAAATTTGCAATGGCCATTTGGCCGAAAAAAAATGAATTTTTTTTTAAGTTAAATAACCCTCCCCTTCTCTATAAATATCAATCCTCTCCCTTTCATTTTTTTCAAAATCCTCTTAACAATTCTCTCCAATTCTCTCAATCCGCTCAATTCTCTCAATCTCGCCTTAATTCTCTCAAAAATGGCAAGTGGAAGCGAAATACTAGAAAGAGCAAGATGACGATGGGAGATTCCGAACATCCTATTCCCGAATATGATCCTCGTGAGTATACATACTTGGGAACACGACGACGATAATATCAACGTTGTTCCCATTCCGAACGTCGAACACGTCCCAATACAAGAAAGTCTTTATCCTCCTACCGGTGTCTAAGAAACGTCGATGGGAAATGAGCCGGAACGGAAGGGCCAAGAGAAGTACATCCGACTTGTGGCTGCACTTCGATAAGATATATGATGAAAGCGAAGGTAAGTACAATATAAATTATAAATATTGTTCGCAAACATATAAATTTACCAAAGGAGATGGCTACGGAACATTCCGTCGACATCCGACGAAAAAACATCCTACGCAAGCGGGGATCGACACTAGGCAACAATAAATTTTCGGTTACGTCAATCCTAATACTCATCCTTTATTCGTTACACTTCGATGCACTTTATAAACAAACATTAGCTGAATATGTTGCCCTTGATCATGCTTCATTTACTACTGGTGAAAATTTTAATTTGAAATATTTGATAAATACCGTGTTGGTTCCGCAAGCACCAACTATTTCGAAAAGTACTCTTAAACGCGAACTTTTGCATCTTTATAAATAAAAAAAAAACTTTAGCAAAAAAAATTTCGGAATTCAATGGACGTGTACATTTAGGTAGCGATATTTGGAGTGATCCTTGGCAAATTCATTCTTATGTGGGTGTTACGTGTCATTGGATAGATGACGATGGACCATTCAAAAAAGACTTCTTGCATTTCGAGTTTTTGATGAAAACATTCGGCTCATAATATTTATAGAATAATTAGGCAAGTTTTAGAAGAATATACTTTGATAAATAAAGTATTTTCAATTGGTTTTGATAATACCGACGCAAATACCGCTTCCATTCCCTGAATTAGAAAATATTTGCAAACCCTCTTTTGGCGGATAATTTTTCACATTAGATGGGCTTGTCATGTTTTAAATTGATGTGTACAAGATGGTTTACGAACTCTTGAGACTTCTCTCGCCCCAATGAAGGGTGCAATTAAATTTTTATGGAGTCGTGCCCATTTTATGAAAGCATGAGGAAAATTTTGTAAACAACATGGGAAAAGGGCAAAAAGGTTTCCAAAAGATATTCCGACTCATTGGAATTCTACCTACGAGTTGTTTCATCAAACTTTTGATTACAAAGATTTATTATGTATGTTTATTTCGCAAAATATTCCTGAAATTACTTTACTTCCACAACATTGGGACGTTTGAAAAAAAATTAGATTTTTTGAAAATTTTTAATGATCCTACTAATGCTTTATCTGGTATTTATTATCCTACTACGCATTTATTTTTAATAGAGTGTGTTAATATCGATAATATTTTTAGTGAATATGAAAAAGATACTTGAATTAGATCGGACTATTTTAGTAATGCGAGAAAAATGGTTGCATTAGTATTTCAAAATTCCTCTTGTCTATTTAGTTGGTATTATTTTTTATCCACGTATTAAATTAGATGGTTTGCTAGATTATCTGAATGTATATTATTATTATTGTTTACATTTACAAGATGCAATAGATATTTCAATTATATAAGGAGAGGTTAAAAAATCTATAGTAGCATTATATGGAGATTTTGTGGTAGATATGGTTTAAGTGATAGTGGATCTTCACAATCTATTGCCTCACGAGCGAAGCTGGTAGTTCACTTAGTAGGGTACAATATGCTTAAGAGTAGACAAAAAAAAATAAAAAGGGGCAATAGGTAGTATTTCTGAATTAAAAAAATATTTAACCACTCAATTTGAGTTTCGTGATGCCGAACACAGTATAGATTTTCAAATCCTAGAGTGGTGGAAGAGTCACTCAAACGATTACCCAGTTCTCGCCCTCATCGCTCGCTAGATATTAGCAACTCTTTCTTCAACAAAATAAGTGGAACAAGCATTTAGCGCTGGAGGATTAGTTTTGGACTCTCGCCGTTCAAGATTAAGTCCGGAGTCTGTGGAAACTCAAGCTTGTGTCGACGATTGGACGAAAGCTAGATTTCGACACCAAGAGCTGGATCGAGAACACGAATTATTTAGTGAGGATTGTGGAGATGCCACCGCCACGGGTATCACAAATGATAGCGACGATTGACGATGAGATAAGTTAGGGTTATCAAAGGTAAAAGAACTAAATGAGCTTTGATTCTTCTAAATCCCCAAAAAAATATGTAGGCGCTTAATGATAATTCATTAAGTTCAAGCCCATTCCTCCTCTCTTTTTTTTTTTTCAAATTTTATTACAATGTACAATTTGATTATAATTTATAATTTATAATTTTTTATGTTTATTTTATTATTTATTATTTTAAAAATTAAATTTAAAAAAAGGAACCGGAACCGCCCCGTAACCGCCGATTCCACCTTTTGGAGGAACCGGCGGTTCCGTGGAACCAGCCACGTCTAGTTGTAGTTCTTATTTCTAGTTTTAGGGAACAAAAGGAAAAAAAAAAAAACAAGACTGCAACGTGACAACCTCAGTAACGAACGCTCACATGATGCACCAAATGTATCGGACAGCAATGGGACATGTTAACATAATCAAGTACAAAAACTTCATAAGTTACTGTAAAATTAATTTATGACATTATTGACAAATCGTAATAATCAAGCGTAAAAAACAATTGTAGAGAAAGTGGGAGTACTAAGGTATAAAAATTCCCCACGAATCCCCTTCGTAATAAAACCGAACTTTGAAATTCCAATGGACCAAATTATTAAAGCCGCACTTGGGCGTTGGATCAAAATGCCTTCCGATTCATTTTTCCAACTCAAATTGTTACATTTTTTTTGTAACCGTTTGCCTAAATCGATATTATAACGGCAGACCAATGGCATTGCTGTTACGAAATCGAGATTATAACGGCAGATTAATGGTGGCATTGTCGTTACGAAATCGAGATTACAACGGCAGACTTAATCAGCCGTTATAATTCATTGGCAGAGTTAATGTTGAAACGGCCGCCGATTCTTGCTGTTACATAATAACGGCCGATTTAATCGGCCGTTACAACTCAATTTCCGAAAAGCCCCCGCCGACCTAGAAGTAGATGGCTTCCCATCCAAAATTGAAGACTCGATCCGAAAATCCTCTCTTTTTTCCCTGTTCTCGGTATTTGCATTGTCTTCGATAGTGTTTCGTTTCGCTTTGTTCGGGTTCGCCGAAAGCCTTGAAGTGTTGTGCTCGCTTCTTCGCCGCCAACCGTTGTATCTTGGGAGACAAACGTTCGCGAAACCTCGAGCACGTCTTGGAGGGGACGAACGTTTTAAGGAAACCGTGTCAAACACAGGCCTCGGTATTATTTGTATCGATTCCATTTCTTTCAGATCTTGTTATTGCAATTCATTTTTGTCCACATCTATCGTGGTGGTGAGTACGAAGTACCAATTGGTGAATTCTATGCACAACACGGAATTATACATGAAGTAACTGCACCCTACTCACCTCAATCAAATGGTGTTGCTGAACGTAAAAATCGCACATTGAAAGAAATGATGAATGCGTTATTACCGAGTTCGGGTTTACCTCAAAATATGTGGGGTGAAGCTATTTTGCCAAGCAATCACATTTTAAATAAGGTACCTCGAAAGAAAGAGGATAAAACCCCTTATGAGCTATGGAAAGGTAGGAGACCATCCTACAAATACTTACGAGTGTGGGGGTGTCTTGCAAAAGTGGCTGTTCCAACACCAAAGAAAATAAAGATAGGTCCTAAAGCGGTGGATCGTATCTTTATAGGCTATGCATATAATCAATAATGCATATCGATTTCTTGTACATGAATAAAAAATTCCAGATATACACAAGAATACGATCATGGAATCTAGGAATGCGTCATTCTTTGAAGATGTATTTCCCCGCAAATCCAATGTTGGATCAAGTTCGTGTAAACGAACGAATGAAACTATGAATGGAAAAAGTCATGATTCGGATCATGAACTTGAACCCAGGCGTAGCAAAAGAGCAAGAGTGGAAAAATCATTTGGAAATAATTTTTTAACTTATTTGTTAGAAAATGAACCATCAAACTATGCGTAAGCTGTGAATTCTTCTAAGGGACCTCTATGGAAAGAAGCAATAAAAAGTGAAGTTGATTCTATTTTGCGGAATCATACTTGGGAGCTAGTGGATCTTCCTCCTGGTTGTAAACCTTTAGGGTCTAAATGGATCTTTAAAAGGAAAATGAAACCGGGATGGCTCCATTGATAAGTATAAAGCCAGACTTGTAATCAAAGGGCACGCATAACGAGAAGGCTTAGATTACTTTGATACTTATTCTCCGGTGACGAGAATAAACTCCATCGAGGATGATACTTGCAATTGCAGCATTGCGAAATCTGGAAGTACATCAAATGGATGTAAAAACAGCTTTCTTAAATGGTGATTTGGATGAAGAAATCTACATGGAACAACCTGAGGGTTTTATAGTTCCAGGGCAAGAAAGGAAAGTCTCAGAATTAGTGAAACCATTGTATGGCCTAAAACAAGCGTCAAAGCAGTGGCATGAAAAGTTTGATTATGCAATGATTACCAATGGATTTAAGAGCAATGAATGTGATAAATGTGTCTACATTAAAGAGACAGAAAATGGCTATGTCATTTTATGTCTTTATGTAGATGACATACTCTTGGTTGGTAGTGATGACAAAACGATCAAATCTACCAAGAATATGTTGAATTCAAGATTTGACATGAAAGATATGAGACTTGCTGACGTGATTTTAGGAATTAAAATCACAAGAACGTCGAAGGTCTTATTTTAAACCGATCACACTATGTGGACAAGATTCTTGAAAAATTCAACATGAATGATTCTAGTATTCCTAGAACACCATTAGACAACATGTCTTCATCTGTCCAAGAATAGAGGAGAGGGTATTTCTCAAGTAGAGTACTCTAGAGTTATTGGAAGTCTAATGTACTTAATGAGTTGTACTAGACCGGATATTGACTATACGGTTAGTAGATTGAGTAGATATACGAGCAATCCGAGTGCGATCACTTTGGAAAGCAATAGTGAGAGTACTTAGGTACTTACGGTATACTCGGAATCATGGCCTGCATTATACCAAATACCCAGCTGTTCTAGAAGGATATAGTGTTGCGAACCTGGATATCCGATATAAAAGACTCAAAATCTACTAGTGGATATGTATTCACATTAGCGAGTGCAGTTGTATCTTGGAAATCCCGTAAACAAACTGTTATAGCCAGATCCACAATGGAATCTAAATTTATAACTTTGGATAAATGTGGTGAAGAGGTTGAATGGCTACGCCATTTCTTAGAGGATATTCCAAAATGGCAAAAACCTGTGCCACCAATCTGTATACATTGTGACTGTCAATCTGCGATTGGAAGAGCACGAGTAACATGTATAATGGTAAGTCTAGACATATACGTCGTAGACATAATATCATTAGACAACTACTCTCAACTGGAATTATCTCTATTGACTACGTAAAGTCAAAGGATAATATTGCGGATCCGCTAACCAAATGGTTAAATAGAGAGTCGATTGAAAAATCGACAAGAGGAATGGGATCGAAGCCCATGAAAGAATAAGTTGATATAAAGGAAACCCAACCTAGTTGATCTGGAGATCCCAAGATCTAGGTTCAAAGGGACAACCTAATTATATAAACTTAGTAATGTCACCGTTGGGGGTTATCCCTAAAATCATTCCTATAAAATATCGTTGATATTGTAAGGAAAAAGGATAGCAATTTTGCTTTAATGATTCTTAAGTGGAGTAAACAAATTACTTAAAATTAAGTAATCACCTATGTGAGAGAGAAGTGGGGCCGCTTCAAAGGAGAATTATTTAGGGCTAAATTCTTTAGAAACTCTCGCAGAACCAGGTTGATGTTCATGGCCAAAAACGAACATAATCATGAGAACCGAACAAACGTTTAGATGATTCCCGTGCGCGATGTATGGTTCATTTACATGAGAAAGCGGGGACGGTTCAAGGACATCATGTCTACTGGACAGCTAGTAAAGTAAATACACTTTCATAAGGGAAGGTTCAAAGGGTAACACCTACTTATCCTATGCAGGTTTCAATTGTTGAACACTATCACGGAGTCAAAACTAAAACAATTTTCATTCATGTGGGGGATTGTTGGAAATATGGGACAAATTGAAGGGTGGATGAATGAGAAATTGATGCTCAAAGAACACCCTTGAGTTGGAAGTGGGAAGTGGGAAAACACTAGTCCCACATTGAAAAGAAAGAAGGCTTTAGATCGCTTTATAGACAGCTACCCTCTCTTTGAGTGGTAATCGTCACAACACAAGTACTATGCCTTGGGCACGGCGCGCGGGGGTGCAAATCCCAGGCCCCGACGGAGGCCCAACGAGCTGGAACTTGGGTGCGAGCGCACAACCTCGCGTACACGAATGCAAGACCGAGAGGTGGGCCTCGCAACAAGTCCAATTTTGCCTTCCGATTCATTTTTCCAACTCAAATTGTTACATTTTTTTTTTGTAACAGATTGCCGAAATCGATATTATAACGGCAGGCTAATGGCATTGCTATTACGAAATCGAGATTATAACGGCAGATTAATGGTGGCATTGCCGTTATGAAATCGAGATTACAATGGCAGACTTAATCAGCGTTATAATTCATTGGCAAGTTAATGTTGAAACGGCTGCCGATTCTCGTTGTTACATAATAACGGCCGATTTAATCGGCCGTTACAACTCAATTTCCGAAACGCCCCGCCGACCTAGAAGTAGATGGCTTCCCATCCAAAATTGAAGACTAATCCGAAAATCCTCTCTCTTTTTTCCCGTTATCGTATTTGCATTGTCTTCGATAGTGTTCGTCTCGCTTTGTTCGGGTTCGCCGAAAGCCTTGAAGTGTTGTGCTCGCTTCTTCGCTACCAGCCGTTGTATCCCGAGAGACGGACGTTCGCGAAACCTCGAGCACGTCTTGGAGGGGACGAATCTGTTTTTAAGGAAACCGTGTCAAACACAGGCCTCGGTATTATTTGTATCGATTCCATTTCTTTCCAGTACTATTATTGCAATTCATTTTTGTCCACATCTGTCGTGGTACTATTCTAATTTCAATTTTAATACGATTGTCAATTTGTATATTGTTCACGACATTTATACTATAGCCATATTGAATTTTGTTACAAAACATGCGCGAGTCGAGACAACAATCCATATAAAGGCTTTTTTTTATGCAGTTTTGAACATAAGAAGCAATAGCCAAAGCCTCACCCACCAACTTCAGTTCTTGGGTTGAAAAGCAACACCCTTGACTTCGAGCCCCTGTTTCCAATTACCACTGTATTCGGATATACAAAATGTGATTTCTCCGATATTTTTGGACGACGTCATGAATTTGCCCATCAAAATGTTTGTCCACTTCCCTCGGGGCATTTGCTGCAAACTCTCCACGTGTTCCAGCTTCGACTTGTCCGGTAAAGTAAGGTTGATGTTTACAGGAAGGCGCCAACCCCGACTTGACTCAGTCATGCGTGCCACCAACGACACTTCATACAAGGTCTTTGGAGAGAGCATGATCGTTCGGAACTTCCCACTGATTTCCAGCCAGCAAACATTTCTCAGAACAGCTACCTCAACATCCACGTTACTGTGAAAATTGAAGTTCAGCGTTAGGAGTTGGACTTTTGCAGCAGAAGAATCACTGATGTTTTCATTCCTCAATCGAATTAGACGATGAAATGAAAGAAAAGACAAATAGCTACCCATGAGCTGCTTCAATTGATTTTCCTGGAGCAGATCAAATTGCAAATGAAGTGCATACCAGAACGAAGGGACACTTGTGTTGCGAGTGGAATAAAATAGTGAGGAATGAGACAAACAAGAAATATTAAAGAGACCATATGAAGAATGCAGAATGGAGCGTCGACACTACATTAGAATGTCCACGCCAGAAACTTGAACCAATAGGTAAAAGGAGACTACATGTACATAAAGCTCACTATAATCCCGTATAAAGAGATTCAAGATGCACTTTAACAATCAATTCGGGTTCAGCAGTTCGCCGGCTATTATTTTTCATCCCATTGGAGTCGACTTTGTAAAGATGCACGTCTTAAGATTTATGTAGAAAATATTAGAAACAATTACATGCTCGAAAGGCTAGGTGGAAGGGAATAAGAGCAAGAGACCTCGAGAAAAGGTACTTGACAGTTGAAATCGTTCATATGATTCATCTCAACTTCGCATTTCTTTTTAACGATATGTAGAGTCTCCTTTATTACTCTGGCTCCTTGATCATCTCAAAATGGTGGATAGATTCTATTCTTGAGGGTACCTCGATCCCTTATGCTCAAATTGTCATCTTTAACAATTAAGCATCAAGGAAACATGTGCCGAGATCCTATGTAATGCATGGATTGGTGCTCACTAAAAGGATAGAATATTGGAGTGCCTCTCAAAACACTCCATCAGCGGTTAAAAGGCGAAAATGATAATAGCTTTTATATGATGAACAATCTGTCATAAATAGTTAAATTCCCATGCCTGTGACTTCTCTATTACAAGTGCATTGACCAATTACCAGAACCGAAACATCCATACTTGTCGATTAGGAGTTTGTATACTTCATGTTTTGCACAGGTTACAGATGAACATGAATTATTCAAATGAAGCAGCGAGGAGCTATGACACGAACAAGCACAAGAGGTGAATTTTCTTTATTTTGTCCTAGATAAAGAAAATTTGATAACAATGAGGAAATCAATTGTTCTTTATTCTCTTTCAGAAGATTTTGTCCTAGAGAAATGAGGATCTCGTTTTTTTTTTCTTTTTTCTTTTTTTGAATGTGGAATCTTACCCGGACTCTTTGACGGTGGTCCATCCCCAGTACCGGTCGTCGTCGCCCCAGGAAATAGCAAGCTCCCTCGCAAACAGCATGAAGCAATTCTTGTTCAGATGCCTGTCGACCCAATACTTCTGCAACCATGAAATCTCATATTCATTTATACAATTGCAATATATCAAAAAGCTCCTTTTTTTTTTTTTCAATTTAGAATGAAGGTAAGAAAATCGAGATAGAGAGAGAGAGAGAGAGAGAAGCTCACTCTCTTCCCCTGTTGCAGAACCACTCCGTCGTAGAGTTGATCACAGAGCTTGTGGAGAGGGAAAGTCTGAATGGGCACGTCGGAATCTTTGACAATGGCCACATAATTGTGGGGAGGTCTTCTTACTCTTGCCTCCACTGTTTGCGTAGGCTTCTGTGAGCCCATCTCTTCGGCTTCTTCATGGATCTCGACTTCAGCTTCTTCATGGATCTCAACTTCAACTTCCATGTCAGGAGGTGGCCAGTTGCTCCTGTTAAGGGTGTAGACAGATAGAGAGAGAGAGAGAGGAGCTAAACAGGTTTTTTTATCCGAAATTATATTGATGGAGGCCACTATTAATAGTTGTAAAAGTAATAATTCAAAAGCGAAGCCGAAGCAAAAAAAGTAAGAAAGAAAGAATGTTTATGTTGAAAAGGGCCTTGTGGCAGCCCAATGTGATCCGTATGGCCCATGTTACATGGCTCTACGATTTTCTTTTATTTTTCAGCTTTTCCTTTTCCTGGAAAATACCCAAGCTTTGTAGAGAGATTGATCAAAGAGAGAAAGAGGGAGGAAGAAGCAGAAGCGGAGGAAGATGATATACCGCAGGTGGAGTCTGCTCATTGGTCCCGCCGCCATACTCGGTGGCATCATGGCCACTGTGGTCGTCGTTAATTACATCTTCGTCGAACACGTAAATCCAAATTTCTCTCTCTCTCTCTCTCTCTCTCTGTTCGATTTCTATCGATCTCGCTTGTTTCATTAGCTTGCCTTGTGCTTTCAATTTCCTTCCTTACAAATTTCCGATTTTTCACTTACTTGATAGGTTTCCAGCAGATTGCATGTGTAGGTTGCACCATATGCGGGTTCGTGTGTCTTTTTTCCGATGTTCCTTGATTGGATTCGCTATCGCATTGGGATCGTACATTTCCCATGTTCCGTAGGTTGAGACTCGAGCCAACGCCCTCCCTTTCTAGGGAGGCCATGCAGTGTTACTATGTTAGCGGATTTGGTGTGTTGAATGTAGTAATTTGTGGAGAGTGATATGGATCTTGATTGTATTAGGGACTGGTTTAGGTGCCGGCCAAGCGACTTGATGCTGCAACAGGTCCGTCATTGGCTGTTATTTGGTATGCATCTTCGCCAATTTTCTCACTTCTAGCCGTAGGCAATCCTCTTAGTGATTGGGTAATCGTAAAATAGCCGCTTTCTCAAATAACATATCGACTCGATACCATATGAAGAATAGACCGAAAAATATATTTTATGTATATTTGTGTACGCTAATAGTGATGATGCATTGAGTCTACTTATAGGCTGTTCTAGAATGTTATCCAAAGCAACCTAATATTATAATATCAAATACAATCAATTATATGTCCTCTTTCAGCGGGAGCACTTTGAAATGCCCTGAGATGAATCGTCAAGACAACATGTGTGGCACCTCCGTGTCATGAGGCTCTCATTGTGGTTGATCCACAAGACATGCTCCTCAATGTAGCCGATGTAAATGGTCGAAGATCATGAGCGACGTCTCTCTTCACCAAGGCACATGCTTCCTTAACTTCTTCTGTTCATCAATTTAATGAGCGAAAATTGACCTATACCAGTCAATCTCTCACTCTTCTTCTAAGCAAACATAAAAGCCTGTCATCCAGCAACATAGACCCAGCAAAATTTAGCAGCCTCCAACGTGGAATCACATGGTTCTTTAATTCTCAATGGGACAAAGCCACTAGAGGTTCTTGAACTTTAGCAACTTGTGTAGCGTCGTTTTTGGATCATTTTTGGTATTTCTGCGATATTGTCCTTGAACTATAAATTTCTATGTTCATAAGAGTTCTTATATGTCGACTTGATAGATGGGAATACTGACATGGCCATCTAATGCTACGTCTGCTCTGTAATGCGACAACTTCCTACTCCTAGCAATCATGTGGCTCAAAAAGTTGAACAGCATTGTCAACTTGATAGATGGTTCGTGTGTCTTTTGTTCATTGTTCCTTTGATTGGATTGTGTTCGAAATCTGACCTCTTTAGGACGCCCACATAACCAATCGGATTCGGATCACAACAGTTCCCCGGTCCCATTGGTTGAGACTCGAGCCAATGCCCCTCTTTTCTTTAGGGGCGTCGTGCGGCGTTATTACGTTAGCGGGGTTTGTTGTGTTGAACGTAGCAATTCGTGGACAGTGATATGTGTAGCTGGATTGCATTAGGCACTAGTTTAGCTGCTCTCCAAGTAGCAGCATTGATGCTGCAACAGGTCTATCATTGGCTGTTATTCGACATGAATCTTTGCCAATTTCCTCACTTCTAGCTGTAGGCAATCCTCTTAGTGGATTGGGTAAACGTAAAATAGCCACTTTCTCGAACAACATATTGACTACGATACCTATATGAAGAATAGATCAAAAATATATTTTTATGTATATTTGTGTACGCAATAGTGATGATGCATGAGTCTATTTATAGGCTGTTCAGAATGCTATCTAAAGCAACCTAATATTACAATGTCAAATACAATCAATTATATGTCCTCTTTCTGAGGGAGCACTTTGAAATGGCCTAAGATGGATCGTCAAGACAACGTGTGTGGCACCCCCGTTTCATGAGGTTCTCAATGTGGTTGGTCCACAACACATGCTCCTCAATGTAGCCGATGTAAACGGTCAAAGATCATGAGCGACGTCTCTCTTCACCAAGGCACATGCTTCCTTAACTTCTTCTGTTCATCAATTTAATGAGCGAAAATTGACCTATACCAGTCAATCTCTCCCGCTTCTTCTAAGCAAACATAAAAGCCTGTCATCCAGCGACACAGACCCAGCAAAATTTAGCAGCCTCCAACGTGGAATCACATGGTTCTATAATTTTCAATGGGACAAAGCCACTGGAAGTTCTTGAACTTTCTCAACTTGTGTAGCGTCGTTTCTGGATTATTTTTGGTATTTCTGCGATATCGTCCCTGAACTATAAATTTCTATGTTCATAAGAGTTCTTATATGTCGACTTGATGGATGGCAATACTGACGTGGCCATCTAATGCTACGTCTGCTCTATAATGCGACAACCTCTTACTCTTAGCAATCATGTGGCTCAAAAAATTGAACAGTATTATGACGTAAAATTGAAAAGGATTAATACCACCAAAAATCCAAAACTAATACATCTATGTCAAATTTACTCCCAATAATTTTTTTACCATAAAAATCCTAAACTAATATACCTATTACAAATTCACCCTAAATTATTTTTTCGACCTTCAAAACTGGTATATATATCACAAGTTTATCCTAAACTAATCATTTTGACCACCAAAAACTTTAAATTGATACACATATGATAAATTTACTCTTTTTTAATTTCCGTTAAATTGGATTAATAGCACGTAAAACCCCAAATTGATACACCAGGTGACAAATGGAAGGTAAAAACCCGGACATATACATTTAGTAATTGATGAATCATCCAAATTAGCAATTTGATAATAAAATTTAACAAAAACTAAAGGAGGATAAATTTGTGACGGGTGTATTAATTTGAATTAAATTTATTAAAGATCTACCAGGTTTAGAGTTTTTTGTAGTTCAAAAAATAATTTGAGATAAATTTGTCGCATGTATATCGATTTGAAATTTTTCGTGATATTAATTCAATTAAACTGATGTGGGCCAATAGAAGACGATAATGTCAGCTGCCCACCACCCACGGTGGTGTCCTGACATTGTCGTTCTTTTTCAATTGGGACGAGACAGAGAGCCTGTGAGATACAAGAGCGGACAATTTATGAATATGTAACTTTCAAACACTTGTAAGAGCTCACGAAATACAAGAATTTACTAAGATGCAATTGCTTAACACAATCAGGTAATAGGCACGGCCCAGGCAAACTCGTTTACTGAGCAATTCCCAAGTATGATCAACCCAGAACCAGCGGAAGATGAGTTCATGCAGCCAAAGCTCCTGGCTCCTATACCATGTGCAATGACAGAATCCTGAAAACTTATATCGCATTCACTGAACCAATGATGCACACTGGGGGAGCACCGCACAACAATCAAATGAAAGAAGTCGGCAATGGCGAAGATCCTGCGCAATTCCAGTGATCGCCTGAATATCCCTATGCTTCATAGGTATCTCGAACAGGCCGAAAGCTAACGCCTTTGATGACGAGTCCTGATTTCCAGTTCCCACCATGCTCATTAAGAGCAAAGGTGACTTCGCCAACATTTTCAGGCGACATCATGAATTTGCAGATTGGGATGTGTTCCCAACATTGTCGAGGCACTCTTCTCAAGCTTTTCACGCATTCTTCCTTCTTTCCGTTAGGGAGAGTAACTGTGAATGTCACAGGAACATCCCAATGGTAACGCGAGTCTACCATTTTCACCACAAATGCAATTTCGTACTTAGCCATCGGTGCGAGCGCAATCGTTCGAAATTTCCCGCTCACTTCCAACCAACACACGGCTCGTAGACTAGCCACTTCTACGTCCATGTCACTAGGAAAAAAGGTAGAGAAGACAAAAGAGAAAACAATGGTCAGAATTGACACTTTTTCATTGTGTTCATTCAATTCATTAGCTTATTAAACAACAATTATGATGTTATGATAGTATAAGCAAATAACAGTTACAACAGTAAGTACTGCTACAGTTACTAAGAATTTATTGAGAAATTTTCACTAAATGATGTGGCAGTCCATGTGGCATAGGCCATCTCATCTAAGGAAAGGAAAGGAAATACAAATTGGGCAAGATTAGGAAAGAATTTTTTCTTACTCCATTTTCCATTTCTGCCAAGTTTAAGAAAACTGAAAAATTTTCGAAGCTTCACTTATTCTACTAAAAGTAGAATAAAAGATGGACTAAGTATGATTAACTTGCGTCAAATGATTTTATCTTCTGTTTACATCTAGTATAATTAGGAAACGTTGTCTAAATTATTGGGATGGAGGGCTCCCATAGAATGAGGACAATTATCGAAACTCTTCCACGCGTTCCTGGTACTAATTTTATCTTTTCAATAGGGATACGAAAGCAATCGAGATCATATTGAAAATTTATACATGTCAAATGTGAGCTAAACTAAATTAGCTGTCTTACTTTTCTATTTGTGATGAGAAAGATATATGATATTATTGTTGATGTTAGGATAACTCAAATGTCTATTTATTTGCATGTGGGTTTGTCTCAAATAATAGCTCACTATTGCAAATGTTAGAATATTTATATACTAAACTACACTTTCATCTAATAGCTTGAACTTTTAGAATGTTAGCAACCGGCCCCCTAATCAAAAGTTGCCATACTCATCATGTCGGCGCCAAGCGATGTCACATCGCCGATTTTCAACCTAAACTGGATGGATAGACCGAATTGACACAAATGCAAAATGTTTATGATTGAATTAGCAAAAAAAAAATGGATTTAGTATTGAGTTGGCACAACTACAATATGTTTAGAATTTTTTTTTTTTGATAATTTTTCCATCATTCAGTAATGATCTCTTAGTAAACTCTGAGTACATGTAGCATTTCTCTACAATAACGTACGAGATCCCACAAGCGCAATTATGGCAAATTGAGCCAAATTACCTTGTCTCTTGACATTTGATCCATTCCCAGTTGTCCTTATCGTCGCCCCAAGCAATCCCTAGATCTCTTGCAAGCACCATGAAGCAGTTCTTGTTCGACTCTTTGTCAACCCAATATTTCTACAGGGGAAAAATTCTGGAACAACTTAAGAAAGGGTCAACAATTGTAATTTAAAAAAAAACTCAAATTAATTTACCACGTGTTACATAAATAAATCACCAAATCAATTTAACCAAATCCTCTTGCCTTTTTCTTGTTATTCAACAGAACGCCGTCGTAGAGCTGCTCACACAGCTTCTCGTTGGACGAAGAGTCGATTGGTTTATCCTCATCCGCATCTTTCAGAATGGCCATGTAATTGTGCGGTGGTCGTCTCGCCATTGGGTTCTTTCTCGTTTCTGGGTCGTCTGAGATCGTCTCTTTCTGGTATGCAAGAATCTGATTAGTAATCATCTTTGAATTCTTGAAACAATAATTTCTGGTCTATAAGTTGATCGATGAGCATGAAGAAGGGCTATTCGCCGGGCAAGCTTCAGTCGCAAGAGTTGCAGATCTGTAATCAATCGATCTCACTCAACACGCTTTTTCTCCAGGCAGAACTAATTAAAGAAGACTGAATAAATAGATTTAAAAAAAGAAGAAGTAGAAGAAGCAGACTTACAGCTCTTGGTTCTTAGCTCTTCTTCCCCTACTTCCTCCTAAAAATGCACGAGAGAGAGAGAGAGAGAGAGAGAGAGATCTGCACATATCTGTTGTGCCTGGTGTAATATAGTAGACGAGTAAAGTGTACTTAATCAAGTCAACGGTGGCCATATCCGAGTCTTTTTTTATAATCCTAGTCCTGTATAACAAATAATCAGAAGAGAAGGCGCGACAGCATGACACAGTCAGCTAGAGTTGTTGTTGTTATTGGCTTCATTTATATTCATCAGAAGCCTCAAAGTTTATCACGAAAGTATAATTGAATCCTAAAATCTTCCGAAAATGCAATCAAATTCTAAAGCCTAATCAAATTGATTCAATCGAGTCATTCCGTTAATACCGTCGATTTATCTAACGGAAAATGCTGACATGGCATTTTTAAAATTAATTTCTCTCTCATGCATGGCATTTTTTAATCAATTTTTCTCCAAATCTTAGTTGAATTAAATCAAACAACCAAGAACAGACCGAAAAAAATAAAAAACCAAGAAAATGTTGATATTTAATTATAAAAAGTTAAAACTTAACAAAAAAAAAAAAAGGGAAGAGCAGCTGGGTAGGGCCTTCCCGATGAGGCTCGGCCACTACCTTCCATCGCCAAAGGGGCCGGTGAAAGTCGCCGACCGTAGGCGAGGGTGGCTGGCCATCGCCACTGTGGCATCCTATGATGGCCTAAACTTTGGCCCAATTGGATTTAACAAGCGAATCAGTTAACGTCAAGTTTAAGTTATGGGTAGTTAATGTGGCTATGGACTAGTGAACTTGGGTGGTCGATGGGCACAGCGTGGATAGGAATCTCGTTTTGTCCAAGAGAAATGAGGATCTCGTTTTGACTTTATTTTTTTTTAAATATGGAATCTTACCCGGACTCTCTGACCGTCATCCATACCCAGTACTGGTCGTCGTCGCCCCAGGAAATAGCAAGCTCCCTCGCAAACAGCATGAAGCAATTCTTGTTCAGATGCCTGTCGACCCAATACTTCTGCAAACATGAAATCTCATATTCATTTATACAATTGCAATATATCAAAAAGCTCCTTTTTTTTTTTCAATTTAGAATGAAGGTAAGAAAATCGAGATCGAGAGAGAGAGAGGGAAGCTCACTCTCTTCCCCTGTTGCAGAACCACTACGTCGTAGAGCTGGTCACAGAGCTTGTCGAGAGGGAAAGTTTGAATGGGCACGTCGGAATCTCTGACAATGGCCACGTAATTGTGGGGAGGTCTTGTTACTCTTGCCTCCATTGTTTGTTAGGCTTCTGTGAGCCCATCTCTTTGGCTTCTTCATGGATCTCGACTTCAGCTTCCATGTCAGGAGGTGGCCAATGTTGCTCCTGCTACGGTTGTAGAGAGAGAGAGAGAGAGAGGAAAGAGAGGAGCTACCCAGGATTCTTAATCCCATGTAAGATTGACGGAGCCACTATTATATATTATATTATTAGTTGTGAAAGGAATCATTCAAAAGTGAAGCCATTTCTCTGTGCTTTTCAAGAAAAAATTTTTCTTTGGGTACCCCCTTCATCAAAACTTGCAAATATTCATGAATTAAGTTCACATGATGATCTGTACTGAAGCAAAAGTCATTCATGCATTAAAAGGTAGCCATAATCTTATATCTTTCAAAAGGGCCTTATGGAAGCCCAATGTAGATCCACGCGGCCCAAGTCACATGATGGGAGCCCAATGTGGATCCATGTGGCCCATGTTGCATTCGTTCTTTAATTTCCTTTTTCTTTTTCCCACTTCTCCTTTTTCCTGGAAAAAAGCAAGCTTTGTCGAGAGATTGATCGAAGGGACAGGGAGGGAGGAAGAAGGAGAAGCGGAGGAAGATGATATACCGCAAGTGGAGTTTGCTCACTGGTCCCGCCGCCATACTCGGTGGCATCGTGGCCACTGTGGTCGTCGCCAATTACATCTTCGTTGAACACGTAAATCCAAATCTCTCTCTCTCTTCGATTTCTATCGATCTCTGCTTGTTTCATTAGTTTGCCTTGTGTTTTCGATTGCCTTCCTTAAAAATTTCCGGTTTTTCACTTACTTGATGGATTTTCGGCGGATTGCATATGTAGGTTGCACCATATGCGGGTTCATGTGTCTTTTGTTCATTGTTCCTTTGATTGGATTGTGTTCGAAATCTGGCGTCTTTAGGACGCCCACGTAACCAATCGGGTTGGGATCACAAGAGTTCCCCGGTCCCATTGGTTGAGACTCGAGCCAATGCCCCTCTTTTCCTTAGGGACGTCGTGCGGCGTTACTATGTTAGCGGGGTTTGCTGTGTTGAACGTAGCAATTCGTGGACAGTGATATGTGTAGCTCGATTGCATTAGGCACTGGTTTAGCTACTCGCCAAGTAGCAGCATTGATGATGCAATAGGGCCGTCATCGGCTGTTATTCGGTCTGAATCTTCACCAATTTCGTCACTTCTAGCCGCAGGCAACAACAATGTATCCCTCTCATTGGATCGCTAATCAGCTCGCGCCTGTAAACCCCTGATTGAGATTTAGTGCAGCCTTGTACAAGCTAGAGCACTGAAATAATCCTGTTCATTATGCCGTAGTTAGGTATATTTTCCTTGCCAATGGTATGATAAATATGAGGTCGAGTCAGATAACCAACTTGTTAAATCTTTATCCTTGCATAAGATGAATCCACTGGATCGTAAGAACCCAAATGCTTCTATGATCCGGAATCTTTTTCCAAGCATGTATCCCTTGGTGGGATCATCTGTTTGTGAGAGATTCTGGGCCGTACAAAATATATGTTTGAGGTCTAGGATGTTTAGAAATTGCTTCAAGACTCGATGGTTAGGGGGTTGACCATGAGGGCTCATTCTTAGCTCCCGCTTGAATAAGTTTTCCACACCGTCGAGTTAGTTTTCTTTCTTGTCACCTCCCATAATTTTACTATCTTGCCTGTACCTGGCTTTCGAAGCCTTAACACCCAATTGTTTTCATCAACCAACATCCTCCAACTGAGTTTATGTAGCAAACACGGCATGGTTTTAGAGCTAGGAACTGGGTCTTCTCCTGAGTTACGAGGGATGTTCCACCGAAACTTTCTAACCACAGCATCTATTATACAACATACAGAATCTGGACGATGTACAAGTTGACATGTTGTAAATCGGTATTGCCTGAGCCACATATCTGATTAAGGTCCAGCCAACTGCTGAGAGGTAGTAAGTCCATGTTATCATGAAAACTGAAACCATACACGTGCTATCTTGTTTGTTCGAAGGTAGACTTGTCTGAGCTTGTGAAACCATATTGCATGCTTTGCATTTTCTCTCCACTTGAAGATGGTGTCTTTCATAAGAATTTCTCTCTGACTTGACATGCAGTAACGTGAAATCACCCTGTCTGTGTCGATTCTTTACGGTCTGAACTACACTGTATCTTTCTGCATCTGTAGGATCCATTCAGCAAACAAGAGCAGAAGCAGACTGATGCACAACCATTGGCCAAGTAATTATGGGGAGGTGAACTTCACTCATTTCATTTTCTACTACTGTGTTCCAAATTTGGCTCTGGGGAAATGTATATGACTTGGGAATCTCTTACCAGATTCTGCGGGACAATCTTTAATCCGGTTTGTCAACATTCTTGAACCTTGTGTTGGAATAAAAGGCTAAAATTAAAACTCATTGGAGACATGCGGCCATAATCGCTATTACCTGCTGGCTTTGGTAACAGGGGTAGAAGTATCAGCAAATAAACAGGGGCCCCAAGGCTGCTGGAGGAGAGTAGAGGATGAGTATGGCAAAAATGTGTTCTCAGGACTTGCACGACCACAGGAGCATCCAATTCCTTAATCACTTCAGAAAAGCGCTTATGTCTGCACTTAATTCTTACCAGCCTTCTGGTGGTGGGGAAGCACTGTTCTTTCCCGTCACTAAGAGGGGCTTTCGTGATGATACTGACTTGACAAAGTTGATTGGAAGGTATTAGAGTCGGAAGACACAGATCAATTTCATGTCTTGCATCAAAAGCACCATCAAACATTAACATCTACTGATGAACTAAGAAAAAACCAGCTTTGACTATCATAAAATATCTGCTGATGCTCTGACTCAGATCTCAATTTTCTTTTTGATCATGAAACATGACCACTACTTACATAACATGGCAAACTACAAGCGATAATACAACAAGCGTATCATCTATTTGCCTATGTGAATCATCTTCATGGATGCTGTAGCAGAAATTCAGAGCGAGGAAAGAAGTCTCTCGCGGTCTGTTATCACGTGGCCCCTGGTAATATCCTTTATGGTAGGACATCCTGATAGTGCCATCGTAAGCTCGAGCTCATCCTTCAGCATCTCAGTGACCCTTCTAACTCCAGTTTCCCCTTTCGCCGCCAGCCCGAATACTACAGGCCTTCCTATCTGTAGTAAGAAGACCACTATTAGGAGAATGTCGACAATGGTCCTGGGCACTTGTTAGGTTGTGATTCAGGTGCTTTGGTAATGTGAAAAGATAGTTTCTACAAACTTGGCACGATACTGTCACCAAATATGTCAAGGGTTTGTTCCGATACCCGTTACTAATGTAGCGGATAGTCCAAATAGAGAAACATCAGGAATGTGCCAAACTAGTCAAAAGATTGTACCAGTACTGCTTGTGCCCCAAGGGCCAATGCCTTGAAAACATCTGTTCCTCGCCGCACTCCACCATCAACGAAAACAGGGACTTTCCCTTTGACTGCATGAACAACCTACACACGAAGGTTTAAAAACGGTGATGACCAAAATGCTGTTTGATGTAGATGACTAGCCGCAGCACAAGCTTTCATGCATTTGTATAAATAGAGGGAAACAGAATCCCACTGTGCTTTATTTTCAGGGGGCGAAACCGGGCGTATTTACTCTTATCCAATGTTTACAAATGCTCCAAAATCTAGAATCTACTATTAAACCCGCGGAACAAAGGAGTTCAGGAAATAGGCACCTCTTCCAGAACTGATATAGTTGCTGGAGAATAATCTAGCTGCCGAGCTCCATGATTCGAGACAACTATCCCAGCAGCACCTGCTTCCACAGCCTTAATTGCTGCCAATGAGCGGATGATAAGGTTGTTGTGCATGCAACAACCGATAGTAGTGAAAACAGACAGTGTATGATGTGAAGCAAAAAAAAGTGAACTCCAATAGATGAATACAATGCTTCAACCCCATATCAGAGAACACGAGGTCTTGATAGCAGCGAGGACAAAATGAAGAAAGGCAGTATCCCGTTACCATCAAAATTCCTAACTCGTAGTATGAGTCTCAAGCCGTCCGTCATTCATGACTTTCCTTTCATTTTCCTCGTAAGTGCGATGACCCCTTGGCTCATGTATGCATATTTAGTTAACCATTTTATCGATTAAAAGAACCAATGCCAAATTAGCTCAAAGACAGGTGGTCTTGTCAGTTTCTAGTTATAACCAGGCTACCTGAAAACTGGTGCACAGACTAATTTGAAGCAAATAATGAAGTGCAAGGTAATATCTTCTCGACTTTGGGATAAGATTAAAAGTATCCTTAAAGTAAAAAAATTTCCAGGTCTTAAGCAATCTTAACCCTTCTCGTTTGCACTAGTGTTTTTAAAATCAAACCAGAAGGTTTTAGCCACAGGTATTGGCCGATGTTGATCAGTTTAACCTCGTATGGGACAGCAATTCGATTGGTTCAATCTCTGATTTTGTTTTCGAACGCTGGTTTAAGCAATGAATATGCTAAGTAAGCTACAGTTCAAAATAGGACACAAAACGGTCGGCAGAAAAATCCTCAACCGTTTTTCTTTAAGAGTACTACTTACCATCTTCGTGTGTGAGAACTCCCTTGATCAGAATTGGCAATTTTGTAATAGATCTCAACCATCCGATGTCCTGCAGCATTGTACTTTAGTTGCATGACCAACAAGATACCAAATAAAGCAACTAGAGGCATTGTAAAGATCCAGTTAGCATTTGCAGGTCCCGGCCACAAGTGAAAATTGAATTAGAAAAGTCACTGTAAGATGGCTATTAGAATTATTTCTGCACTGGATGACACTTCCTCACACATCTCATCTGTTGTTCATAAAACCCAACACTTTTGATGAAACATCATCCCAGAAAAAAATTTCAAGGATTAATTACAAAGTAATTTTAGATGGTATGGAGGTTCACCTTCCAACTCAAAGAAGCATCAATAGTTGAAGCAGCAAAAGCTTGTAGGTTTGAACCCTCATCCTGCAAATTGGAACGAAGGCAAAGGAAAAGGGGAGGGCGAGTGAGAGATATGTTATGCCTAATTTCTGCATTTACCAAACTGTAGAAATTTGAGATATCTCTCTAGAGTTTATTTAGGCAGTGAAAATGTCTTCATTGGTCATGAATTGACCGTACATTTCCTGTTGCCTGACGTTATCCAAACCCTTTGTTTCTTCGCCTCAAGATACAAGGGGTAAACAATTACGTGCTTTAAGCAAATGAACCACAAAAAAACTCCGCCAGAAACAGATATAATCAAACTGAACAGTTATAGAGAAAAGAGCATCAATTATTACAGTACTCTTTGGCCCAGGGACAAGCTTTGCATTAGAAAAGCACAGAGCTCATAGACTAAATTTGCTCTAGGCTAAGCCTAATACCATGATATCCACATAAATCATCGCCATAGTGAGGATTTTCTTTTGTTATGCTAACTTGCTAATGTCAAAGAGTTACAGACACCGAAAAAAACACAGCAGCATGGAGCAGGGTATGAAGATAGTGACAAACACAGCCTCCATGCCATCAAAGGAGATTGGTTGATGAGATATTGAGAACATAGATATCTCCCCACGCATGCATCCCTATTGAATGGGTAAAAGTATATTACTATTGTCAAATCCTCAAATAGAAAAGAGATCATTCACTCACAGAGACAACTTGAGTTGACAGTAGACCTTCAAAATTCTTCAACTGAGGCGCTATCATTCTGTCATAGGGAAAGAGGAGAGAGAGAGAGAGAGAGAGAGAGAGTTTAACTGTACCCAAACTTTATTTTATGACCATGATTTCCATGCCCCAGGGGGGTGGGGCAGCGAGAGAGGAAGAGGAAAGCATTTTACTTGTTCTTTATGTCCGGCTCCCTTCTGCCAAGTCTAGGAACATCAACAGTAAGAACAATAGCTTTGTACCCACTTCTTTCAGCTCTTTGTACTAGCTGAGCTGTAACATCTCGTCTCTTGTACACCTGCATAAGGAGATGCGTTGATTACTGAGATGAAATCTTAATGGAGAATGTACAAAGCCAAGAAACCTCGAGATTTTTAATCAATAGATTCTTACATATATTTGGAAGAATCGAATGGCATCGCAGCTGGACGCAACCTCTTCCACAGTGAACATAGACATATATGAAAGAATCTAGAGTATAAATGTGAATTGAGTATGTTATAGCAGCAAAATGGAGATTAAAAATATTTGGTAATCTATTACCATTATGACATTAGATGCAGCAGCTGCTCTTGCAGTAGCAACCTCTCCTGGAAGATGAAAAATTCCATCACTAAAATCAAACAAGCAAACATGTGAAAGAGTTCCTCCAAGAAAATTCAGGTTTCACACCTTCAGGATGTGCTAACTTATGAAAAGCAGTTGGGGCAATCATAATGGGGACAGAAACACTATAGCCCAATATAGTAGTCGACAAACAAATTTTGCTCACATCTCTGAGGATTCTCGGCCTAAACCTGCCAGAAGTACATGTGTTGAGAATTCACAAACAAACATAATTTGCTTTATATTTTAATCTGACCAGCATTCATTAGGCATTACGTTATTCTGCGAAATGCTTCCACGTTTTCTTTAAGCGTATGCTGGTCTTCCGCTCCCCCTGCATAAAAATCATAGTACATTTTTGGAAGGGCTTGCCTAGCCAATTCTTGATACTCATTCACGTTAACAGGATCCTCAGCCATGTTTCCTGAATGAAAATTTCAAGTGTTACTAACTCAACAGCTTAACGATTTCTCCTACATGTGACTTCACAGATTTTTAGCGTCAACAACAAGGTGACCACAACAATAGCGTATATGATCCTAGAATCAAGATGCAACTTTTAAACAAATACCGACATAAATGTGCCCCCACGAACTCCCAGTAAATCTAAACAGAAGAGAGAAAAGTATGGCATAGCAACCGTCATGCATCCGTCGATTCCCTCGACGTTTCTACGGCTATAACTACAGCACACAAACATGTCAAAACGTAATCAACATCAAAGCCACACGCAGCTCATAAATTTAGAACAGAATCAAGGCTTTTTTTTATTCTGTCAGTAATCAACCCTAGTCATTTTGCACATGGTACCATACTTAATCACCATGCTTGCCGTTCCTCTGAAGCTCGCCTAACTCGTAAAGTCACACATAGCTGAACCTGAACCTACCAGCACACTACGACGATCTCCAGGACAAGTTTAGCCCAACCAATTCAGGATCTTGCGCTAGCCTAACTACCCACATAAACCTTTATCCCAAACTCCTAACGCGACGGCCAATAATTTTTCGCTAGTTATGACTGCACGCGCACAAAAAAATGCGATCTTCCTGCATCGCAGAAGCTCAGCCATACGGATGCTCAAAAAAGTGCAGAGCAGAGGAGTTACTTCACGCACTCGAATCAAAGAATGGTACGATATTTCGCAAAATTAGCAAAATCGAACACCGTCGGTTTTCACACGATCGGAGCAAAATCTCTGGCTGAAGGACGAGACTCGATTTGGGACAGCGATGAGCGATGCGAGGCAGTAGACTGGTTACTGTTGGGGACTAGTGATTAGCAAGTGATGGGGTCCAATGAAATGCTGCCACGTCACTGTTGTCTTTTTCCAATTTTTCATTTTTCCTATTCTCTAAGCAGAGTAAGAAAACTTATAGGTTTTTTCATTATCTTAAGAAAAACTAATTTTGGTGGTGTCAATATAGAGCTATGGATGTACAATGGACCAGTTACACAAGTTAAAAGTGTGTTTTTCTATTAATTTATGACTCAATCGATTATAGACATGATTAGTCATGGAATGGATCCGTCGTGATCTTATATGATATTAGCAATGGTAATTCTCACGTGAATCTTCCATAATCTATATGTTTGTACGATATTATTTTCAGCCCAATACTAAAAAACTTTAGCATTTGTCACAATTATATCCAAAACTTTTTTTATCTCATAAAAAACCTTCAACTTTTATTTTTGTTTCAATTCTACTAAGAACTTTTATTTTTGTCTCAATTCTACGGGCCTAGTATAAAAAAAAACCCCTAACTTTACCATATGTCCCAATGATATCCAAAACTTTTTTTTTCCTCATAAAAAACCTCCACCTATTACTTTTACTCCAATTCTACCACTATTAGCATTCCGTCCATAATTACCATTAGTTAATCTGCGTGGCATTTTCACGTTGCTTCCTCTACATATTATCAAGAGATACATTGTCATTCACGATGGCATGTTTCATATTCTCTTGGGTACTCAGCAGCCCAAAAAAAAGCAGGTTAGACATTGGAGATATTTGGACTAACGATATAAAATCTCGTCGTCCCGAAACCTATTATTTCAAAATTTCAAAAATTCATTAATAAGTCTCGGCGAGAAAACCGGAGCCACGTAAGATTAACTAAGGTTGTGGATGGAAGGCGACGGTGGAAGAATTGGAATAAAAGTAAAAGTTGATGGTTTTTTGTGAGATAAAAAAAATTTCATATATAATTGAGACAAATGTTAAAGTTGAGGTTTTTTTGTATTAAACAGGTAGAATGAACAAAAGTAAAAGTTTGAGATTTTTTATGAGACAAAAAAAAAAGCTTTGGATATAATTTCATAAATGCTAAAGTTGAAGTTTTTTTTTTTATATTAGACCTATTATTTTCTATAAAGACTTGATTTAGAAAGTGTTCGAACTTGAGGCAAAAAAAACTTAATGACAATGAACTATCCTCGACGTTCAAATTCTCTCCGCCAACGCAACCAATTGATCTAGGACATCGATCCGGTTTTTCGGCCAAAGCGACTGATACCCACTAGCCGTTATGGAATTTTGGAATTCAAGATTGTACAGAGGTCCTAACTCGGCTCCAGTCATGATCTGTTTACGTTGCTATAGCTGTTGGAAGACTACTTGCGAGCTCCATCACCATAATCCCTCACAAGGTGCCGAAGATTTTAAATCTCACTCGTCGAAGTGAAAGGTACTAGGACTATTATCTCAAACCAAGTTTAAAAGTCACGATATTATAAGAATGTCAACCCACATAATAAATTCATCACCATTTGTGGCTGATGCGGCGTTGTGTTAGAAGTGACAAAATTACTAGATCAATTTATTATTGGATTTCGATCGTTGATCAATTGCTAAGATTTGACATTGGCGGATAAACGTTATAAAAGGGTGTGGGGAAATTGTACTTATAGCATAGTAGTCTAACCCTTATAAACGTCCTTAAGGTTAAAGTATAAATGAATTGGAGTGCAATTCATGGGGTTTTTATAGGTGAAGCCATCATCCATAGTAGTGTTGGTGTGAGCTGTAATTCCCTTTTTTGTAGGAGATTTGATTTTTCCTCTTGATTTGTAGAGGATTCTTTTTCCTATTTTGTAGAGACTTGACTTGTAGAAGAAGTCCTTCCGGTTATATATTTATGGGTCTATACATGCTTAATGAGATAACGAAGAAGAAAAAGAAAAAAAGAAAGGGATGAGGTGTTTGACCAAGGATGTAGGCACATTGCTGAACCTTGTAAAATCGTATGTTCTTTATGTTTTTTCTTTACTTTTTAACACGGTATCGGTAACCTGGGGTTTACTTCCTATGAGTATTGTATCGAGTTCACGATTACGGCGGTCCATTTCGGACCCATGGCAGATCAAAATCCTAAAGGAGAAGTAGTTCCCCACCAAAATCAAGGGGGAAATTCGACCACGGAAGCACTGGTTGGAGAACCCGACTACTAAATTGACTCGGATTCGACTCGGAACCAGACTTCATCGACACCGACACCACCGAATGATTCTTCTTCTTCTTATTCGCAGATTGCAATTAAGTTGGATGGAACCAACTATGGTTTATGGCCTTAAGTTGTTGAGATGTATATCACAAGCAAAGATAGGCTCGGATACATCAATGGAGACCTCTCTCGGCCTCTACCTACATATCTTCAATTTCGGAGATGGAAAACTAAAGACTCCCTTTGTAAAAGGATGGCTGATAAACTCCATGGACCCAGCTCTAATCGGTAACCTTATGCGCTTCCCAACCGCAAAAGTGGTTTGGGATCTCGTGGCTATTACTTTTTTTGATAAGACCTGATGCTTATCGGGTTTATGATTTAAAGAGGTGTGTGATCTCCGGATGAGACACCTGGAGGACCTATTAAAGCCTACTATAACGGCCTTCAAGGGTTGTGGAGACAGATCGATTTCCGATGTTCGAATCCAATGGTATACCCCGATGATATTACGAGATGCAATTCAGCCATTCGGAAGGATCGTGTGTATATTTTCCTTGATGGTTTAAATGATCGCTTAGATAAGATAAGAGCCGATGTGCTACGGATGCAGCCATTCCCTACGATTGAGTAGGCTTATGCTCGGATTCGTAGGAAGGATATGCGACGCACAATTATATTGAGTAATGAGAGTACTACCGATAGTTCTATGACAATGTTATCATAGGGAGACAAGCTGAGCTTAAGAAAAACTCAAGAGCTGGATTTATAAATGGCCAAACCAGGAGGTGCACGAACTAGAGCACCCGAAACAGAGAACTCCTTCAAATGGTGGCTGCTCTCATTACGAAAATGCTAAACACACCCGGGAAACGTGCTTTTAAGTTGCACGAGTATCCGAATTGGTGGAAGGAACTCAAGGCTCGAAAACAAGCAAAGGGAGAAGGGAATAGTGACAAAGGGAAGGTGTTTCTAGTTATGGGAAAACCTCGGTTGTCACTAGCACCGTAGCTCGAACCACAAAGTAAGAATTCCACGAGATGGTGAAGGTAATTTTGGTTTTACTTAAGTTGCTTTTGTACGAGTGATTGTAGTCGGTAAGTTATTGATTTTGGGGCTACTAACCACATGACTTTTACCGCGGATGACTTTGCTAGTATTACGAGCCTCGACGCCATAGTATCTCAAATGCTAACGGAGTGCCGTAACCAAATGACGTGAGCTGGAGTTGTTAATGTTTCCCCTTCCCTCTTTCTATCGAACACACTCCTTGTCCCATCGCTATCTAAGAAATTGATTTCGGTTGGATAGGGTGCGAAGAATTAAATTGTGTTGTGCTAATATATCCGCACTTTTTGTGCTTTTCAGGATATCCTCACGAAAGAGATCATTGGGCGTGGTACTAAGAAGGAGGGGCTATATTATATAGACGACTTTAGTTTTGGGAATGTCAATTAGGTTCGAGGGTCGTCTACAAGTAGGGAAATGCAAATATGGCTTTGGCATAAGCGATTGGGACATCCATCGTTTGGTTATATTAATAATTTATTTCCTAAGTTATTTGTAGGTTTGAATGATTATCGGTTTGATTGTCAAACTTGCATTTTTGGCGAAAAGCCATCGAGTACCTTTTCCTACCAATTTAAATAAAAGTGTAATTCCATCCTCTTTTATTCATTCCGACGTGTAAGGTGCTTCTCCTATTATTTCTATATCCGGTAATCGATGGTTCGTTCTCTTTGTTGATGATTGCACTAGAATGACATGGTTATATCTCGATGAAAACTTACGATGAAGTTGCCAACGTGTTTTTTTCCATACTATGGTGCAAACTCAATTTGATGGGAAGCTCGAATCCTTCGCAGTGATAATGGTGGTGAGTTTATTAATCAACATATCAAAGAATATTTTTCGCAACATGGCATGCTTCATGAAACGTCATGCTCAAGAACGCCCCAATAAAATGGGGTAGTAGAAAGGAAGAGTAGGCATATCCTTGAGATGGCTCGTTCTTTATTACTTGAAAATAATGTCGCTCGCCGTTTTTTAGATAATGCGGTGATTACCGCAATCCACCTTATTAATAGGATGCCATCGAATGTATTAAAATTTCAAACACCATTGGATTCTATCTCTTCTCATGTACATTTACCGTCGTTTTACTATTTCCCCTAAAGTGTTTGGTCGTGTCGCCTTTGTTCACATTCCCAAAGTACAACGCACAAAACTTGACCCATTGTCGTGCGGTGTGTGTTTTTAGGCTATGGTTCACATCGGAAAGGGTATCGGTGCTATAATCCATCTATTAAGAAGACATATGGTACAATAGATGTGACATTTCTTGAGATGGAGTCTTTCTTTTGGGATACCAATTGTTCTTTTTAGGGGAAGATACAAACGGAAAAGAAAAATTGGTGGAAGACCAAGTGGTGTTATTATGGCCTCAAGGGGAGTAGAAATCGGTGGAGTGTCGGCATTGTCGTCGACAGCTAAAGCGAGCTAGACCAGAATTTACGGCGAGATGTTGAGCAAGAAGACCTGGAATGTGGGCAAGGTGTCCCGAAAAATTCAGAACAAATCTCATCTAAGGGAGTTCGGGTCCTCAAGAAGAGATGGAAGCGTTGCAAAAAAATAATACTTGGGAAGCTAGTGAAGTTGCCCGAAGGAAATAAAACAGTGAGATACAAATGGGTGTTCTCGATCAAGTATAAAGAGAGATAGGTCTATTGAAAGGTATAAGGCGACGTTGGTAGCAAAAGATATACACAAACATATGGAGTGAATTTTCAAGAAACTTTTTCACCTGTTGCGAAACTAAATCTCGTACGAGTGTTATTGTTTCTTGCAGCTAATTTAAATTGGCCATTACACCAGCTTGATGTCAAGAATGCATTTCTTTATGGTGACCTTGAAAAGGATATCTATATGGACATTCCACCGGATTATAGTCATTCCTCACAACCAGGACTGGTTTGTAAGTTGGAGCTATCGCTCTATGGATTGAAACAGTCTCCCCAAGCTTGGTTTGGACGATTTATGTGGCTATGAAAAGATATGAGCATGTTCAAAGCAATTTTGATCACACCCTATTCTTGAGGCAAAGTCGAGGTAAGAAAACTGTGTTGACTATTTATGTAGATGATATAATGATCACAAGAGATGATCGGGAAGAAATCGCGAAATTACGTGAGAAGCTCTCAACGGAGTTTAAGATGAAAAATCTTGGTGGACTCAAGTACTTCTTGGAGATAGAAGTAACAAGATCTAACAGAGGTATTTTTCTATCTCGGAGAAAGTATTTTTTGGATTTGTTGGATGAAATGAAAATGCTAAATTGCAAACCTACAAACACACCAATTGTTCGGAATCATAGACTTAGAGAGTATTCTGGTCGATGTCTATAAATAAAGAAAGATATCAAAGATTAGTTGGAAAATTGATTTATTTGTCGCATACACGTCATGATATTACATATGCGGTAAGTGTTGTAAGTCAATTTATGCACGCTCCTAGTGAAGATCATATGGATAGTGCGGTGCGCATCATCTCGTATTCAAAGGGAGCTCCAGGGAGAGGGCTTCAATTTCGGAAGAGTAGGCATTTTAAAATTGAAGGTTTTACTTATGCCGACCGGGCTGGAAGTGTATCGACGTAAGATCAACATCGATATACTTTACCTTTGTGGGAGGAAATTTGGTTACTTGGAGGAGCAAAAAATAAAAAGTAGTAGACCTCTCAAGTGTAGAGGCAGAGTTTAGAGGAATGACTAAGGGATTGTGTGAACTCCTATGGCTTCGGAAACTTATGACGGAACTCGATCTTGCTCCTATGTCTCGAAATGAAGTTTTTTTGTGATAACAAAGCAATTATAGATATCTCTCATAATCCCGCCCAAGACAATCGCACCAAACATATTGAGGTGGATCGTCACTTCATTAAGCGAGAACTTGGAGTCTAAGGTGATTCGGTTTCCATTCGTGAAATCCGAAGACCAACTAGCGAGATATCTTAACAAAGGCGGTTTCAAGCAAGGCGTTCTACGACTCACTAGACAAGTTGTGCATGCAAGATATCTACGTGCCAATTTGAGGGAGAGTGTTGGCGTGAGTTGTAATTTCCTCTTTTGTAGGAGATTTGATTTTTCCTCCCTGATTTGTAGGTGATTCTTTTTTCCTATTTTGTAGAGACTTGACTTATAGAAGAAATGCCAGTTTGTATATTTATGGGTCCGTAGATACTTGATGAGATAACGAAAAGAAAAAAAAAAAGAGAGAGGGTTGAGGTGTTTGACTGAAGACGTAGGCACATTCTTTGAACCTCATAAAATCGTGTGTTCTTTATGTTCTTTCTTTACTTTTTAACAAGTATTTCGTAATTTTTTCCAATAGAAAGTAGAGATGTACGCAAAAAAGGTAGTCATGAACTTGTCGTTGATCCGACCAAAAAAAAAATTGTTGGTGGGATCTTTATGTCCTCATATGCCATACTTAGAATTTTCTTTTTAAAAGTTAAAAATAAAAGTAAAGTGTAAATATATAATATTTTGTATTCGAAAAAAAAAAATCAATCTCACGAAATTCCCCAAATTAATACGCATGAGATAAATTTATGATAAATTAATTTTTTTACCACAAAAAATAAACTAGTACACTAATGTTTACCTTAAACTAATCCGTGACCATCAAAAATTCCAAAACAAGTATACTTGTGATAAATTTAGCTTTTCATTAATTTTTGTTAAATTGGATTAATATCACGAAAAACTCCAAATCGATACACACTTAACAAACGAATAGTAACAATCTTAAATTAGTATATCTATCGATTATCACGTCTCACCTCACTCAACATATTTGACGATAAAATTTAATAGAAATTAACGGAGGTAAATTTATTATAAATGTATTAATTTAGAGTTTTCGATGGTCAAAAAATTAATTTTGATAAATTTATTATAAATATATCAGTTTAGATTCTTCGTGCTATTAAATAAAAGTGAGCATGGTTTCAGAGTAAATTCAGACTATCAATTCTAGATTCAATTAAAGGGTTCTAATGAGCCAAGGTCCGATTCCTAATTCTATTTTTCCAAAGAACGTTCCGGTTCCAGTTTCGGTTCCATTTCCGATTCCTGATGAACTGGAACCGAAACCGCCTACATGACAATCCCTGACAAAACATAACGGACTTGGAGAGTACAGTGAGTGACACAGTGTTGCGGCACATTCACGATTCGTGAATCACTTCACGACCTGCCGTCGATCTAGTGCGCGACCTCCCTTCCACCGGTTCCATCACCGGCGACTCTCCCTCTCCGGCAGAGCTCTCTCCTTTTCCAGTTTTCACCTTTCCTCCCGAGGTTGCCAGTTTTCACCTTCGCCAGTCGCACGACCTCTCGTCCACCGGCGACCGTCCATCGCAGCTTTGTCAACTTCTATAAATCAGGTAATGTCTATGCATTGTTTTGATTGAAATTGGAACGGAAGTTTAGCCTTCCCTGTTCAAGCATGTATAGGTCCATAATCTGTTCGACAAAATGCCCTATCCAACTTTCTTTTAGATCTCTGTCCCATAATCTGTCGAACATGATAGCTTTGTTTTAGATCTCTGTTGTTGGATTGGCTTATTTCTATTGCTGTCCGCCTGTTTGAATGTCCATATTTCGGTTTTCAATTTATATTAGGTGATGGAATTGCAATGGGAAATATTACTCCTCATCACATCTTGGAAAGATCGTTAGTTCGTAGAGGATAAATAAGATCCATGGTTGGCCACCTATAAAGCTTAAAATTGAACCTTGAAGATGGTAACCTCAGGACAAAAATACACATTCAATTTAAAAAAGATAGAAACATGACGCAAAAGCCGGGGTAGAGTTGGACGATGACAACACAAGATAATCCAAACTTCGGGTTCAGCAGTTTTAGGTTCCTCAACTTTGATGCAATCTTCACATGCATAGAGTATATAATTGAGAAGCTGAGTTCTCAAAAGGTCATCAGTAACATCCATGCCATTTCTTTTCCAATTGTTTGCAGTTGCCCCAAAAGAAAGTGTAATTTAAGTGACGAATCGTGTGTCAAGTTACTAACTGGTAGGAGATGCATGGGTCTCTCCATTGTCCACCCAATTATTGCAAATTATCTCGAGACTATAACTGTGACATGTTGCTGCTGTTTATTATTCAACTTGTGAATGCCTAGTATGAACTGGGGCTACGGTCTTCTCTGCTTTTTGTTCTCATGTGAATGCCAAGTCAGAACTTTGGACTGTGCATTGTTCAATCCATGACCAGGTGGTTCATGGTTCTCAAGCTCAGTCATTTTCTGAGATTAGAGATAGACATGGAGTTGGAGTTGAGATCTTTTCATTTTTATTGTTGCGCTCACTCTTATTTTGCTTAACTATATATATAAAAAAAATAGAACAAATTGAAATTGACAAGTTTTCGGATCCCCTAAAACCTATGACAGTGTAGGTTCTAGAGCATGGAGAGTAGGTTCTAGGTTCCAAAAGATGAGTAATCTGAAACCGATATGGATCTTGAAATTGCTTGCCCCTTACTATTAAATGAGGAATTTTACAAATACGCAGACTCTGCGGTCTCCATAGGCAAAAAAATCGAGCGAAACCTCAAAACCAGTTCATCTTGCAGAGGCAGAGCATCAGACAAAGTGCCATTCCTGGAGCGCGCACATCTCTCTCTCCCCATTCGCCTCACGGAAGGACACCCCTTTTCAATGCAGTCCGATCTTGCATGACGCATCTTCGCTTTCAATTGAGCCGTCAGATACAATCTCTCACTTTTATCTGCATTGGAGCTCGAAAGTCTGCAAACTCCTTCACACTCTTCAACCTCGAAGAAACCCATCCGAGGTACCATCTCTCGTATCACCTCTAAGCTCAATTTTTTATTCAGTATCAATCAAGTCACAATTTTTATGCTCGCCCATATTCTCAAATATGGTTAATTCACATACAACAGAGTTTACTAGTCAGCTGCGTGGTGTTCCTGATTTTTATATTCCGCTTTCTGAGTTATTGTAATTCTGTTTTACTTTGGTTTCCATTGGTTATTGTTCCATTTATTCATAACCCAAACTCGCAGTGTTGTTGAATCTCCCAGTTGTCTTGGTATTGTTGTTACTTTTCTGTTACTTTGATTTTGGAAGGGTGAACTCTTCCAAGAATTAGATGGAGCATGTCTCCCGTGAGGTTTGTTGGATGTTGAGATTTTTAATGTCATTAATTAGGTGTATCATGATCTTGCCTGTACTTGGTGAGGTGGATGAGAAGGCAAATCGAGTTAGTCATGAGGGGCAATGTTGAATTGATATGATGAGCAACTGAATTGTTACAACTTTTTGTGAGGTTGTAAATTGCTGTTACTAGTATGTGAAATGTTACTGAATTGGACTCTTGGATTTGGTGCGATTTCAATGTTATGAAAGATTTTCTGTCGATGAAATCTATTGTTCCTTTTCCGTTTTAACGACTTGGAAAATATCATCTTGTCAAAAATGGGTGGGAAGGTCTAATTTGTAATTCAAGTATGAAATCCCTTAAACCTACATGCGCAGATATAGTGTCAAAACAGGGTTAAAAAAGAGATTTGGCTGGGGTTGGCTGCACCAGCTAATTGATCAAGACCATATTCATGCGGAAGTCTTCTTTCAGATTGTCCATGAGTGTTGGACAAAGACAAAACCACTTACACAAAAGGCGTTCCTTGGTTTCAGTGTTGGATTAGGGAAGAATAGTTTGTCAGATTGTTTTATAATCAGCCGTTTTTTTTAACAAAAAAACATATTTTTCTGTGAAAATATCTTACTGAATATGCTAATGAGGTTTTTATTAAGCCATCATTTTGGGTTATACTTTTCCCTATTAATCTGAGTGTTTGATATGAAAGACAAATTAGCTAAATGTGCAGGAACTTTTTGTGACCCTCACTACAGTTGACTCCTACTTCATGGGAAAGTTCCATTGAAATTTTCTTCTCCTACTCCGAGAAGTCCATATTTGTGACTCTTTTACCTTTTACATTTAGGAAACTAAATGTCTGAGAGACAAACCCTCGATCAGCAGCACCAAGTTGATCCCCAGCTGCAATCTCCGCAGCCTCCAAAGGAAGATATGCTGGCTTGTGTTACTGCACTGGAGGAAGCTTTGCTGCCATGCCTGCCAGCAAGAGAGCTTCAGGCTATAGACCGCTCTCAACATCCTTCACATCAAAGTTAGTATTGCTTAATCTCTTATCCAGTCTTTCCCCTAGGGTGGGAAATGCTTGGTGTGCTATAATCTTATTTTTGCTACTTGAGATTGCTCCATATGCATTACAAAACCTGGACTATTCTTTTCATTGACGACCTTGTTTAATTGACAATTATTAATTTTTATTCCCTTCCCCTGACGAATGGGTATTGAATCTTTGTTGTCATTGCTTGATGAAAAATGACATTGTTCATTTATATTTTTATGTTGTTGTTCCCTCCTTTTGAAGACTTCCATCGGTCAGTTTATTACTAGCTCATAAGTGCTGTTATACTTGGTTCTTGTGAAAAGTTTATTGTGATTACATATCTAGTTCTGACTTGCTGAGTAAGATAAGGGTTAGCTTGTTATTGATAAAGATTCTTGTTGATGGTTCTCCAAAAGCACATCTCAGTTAGGCCTGAATGTCTGCATATAGTAGTTCAAGTGATGAAAACCAGGTATAATCAGATAAAGAAGCCATAATCATAAATGTTTGAGAATCCCATGTGTCATTCAAATGAGCAGCACGATACACACGTCCACGGCTATGTATCCATCTGTACTGGGGGTTGGGGGTAGGCAGAAGGGGACATGGTAGTTTCTCTACCACCATGATACGCATCAATAGCCCTAAGAGGAGACAACGAGAGATCATTTATCAATCATACCAGACAAGGACTGGAACATGCGATGTTCTGTAAACCTCTGAAGTTTTATTTAGACATGTCATGATGGAGCTGGTTATCTGGATTCTAAACCAGAAGAGCATTTGCTGTAGGCTTTCTCTTGCAATTGAACTCAAAAGCAGTTTTAATGAGTTGCCTTTCTAGTCTTTCTAAACTATAAAATCATATGCTTTATAAGCTGCGAGTTTCCCTGTAGTTGTGTAGTTTGAGACAATCTATTGGAGGAACTTGACCCCTCATTAGGGACACTTGAGTTTTTGCAAGCTCAAGTGGATTGTATGGGTGATATTAGTTGGTATGTAGGAAGTGTTCTTCTTTGAGTCTTGCATGGGGGCAGCTTGAGGAGTGAAAGATCCTTGACATCTGGTTGCACAACTGCATTCTCGTGCTGTTTTTTCATTGGATACAAAAGGAACAATGCGCTCAACTTGTAACGGAGTGCTTGTTTGGTGCCCGTAGGAGACCAAAAATGATCATGAAATCTCTAGACTTTGTGGGATTGCATAAGCTTTTTTGTGTTTTTTTCAACATTTTAAATCCAAGTTATGTCTGAGTTGTTGCTCGTCCAATATCATTCCCGTTGGATATGCTTTAGGGTGCTATGGGTGCTAATATACTCTAGGTTCAGTTGTTTCATTCGTACTTGCCCCACATGTGTAATTTTGCGAGATGTTTCTGTTTGTGTACTTCTAACTGTACAGATTTCATACCAGTAAAAGTAACGTTTGTTATGAGAAAGAGAATAAGATATGTGTAAGCATGTTTTATCTATCTCTCATTCATCAGCCATGCTTCAGCAAACGAAAGGCCCTGCTAAACGAAGGTGTTCTGCAAAAAAAAAAAAAAAAGGGCATTCTGCTAGCTATTATGGAAAGAAATTGGTAATAATAAAAAGTAATAATAATAAAACACTCTTTGCTGGTTAGGTGTTGTGAATGCCTGGTTACTGAGAAAGTGCTTCTACTGTTTTAGTTGATGTTGAGAGGCACGCTAGAGATTTTATGGAGGCTGCCAAAAAACTTCAAGTTTACTTTATCAGTCTTCAGCGTGAAGATCAGCCCAGCGAGGCTGAAAAGCTTATGAAGGTAATGCTAATGAAATAGCTGAGACAATAGTAAATGGTTGCTTTTTATGTTTGGAGTTATTTGATGGCTTTTGCAAACTTAATTCACCTACGGAAACAGGAAATAGCTATGATGGAGGAAGAACTAAAAATAAAGACCGAGCTCATCAAGAAACAGGAGAGACTGATCCAAGGGTGGAGGAAGGACTTGAAGGACCAATTGGACAAAATCAACTGTGAACTTGAGAAGGTATAGAAATCTCTGGTGGACTTGGTCTATTATCAACTTGTAGGTGGACAAAAGTATGGATTGCTTTTTCTGCTACTGGTTATCTTAACATGAAAAGGATTTTGTTCTTTGCCTCATTAGTGCACAATTCCAACCACTATTCTTTTCTTCTATTCAGTGGGTCTTGTATAATTATAGGGTCTTGCTTCAAAATATTCTTGCAACAGGGGAAAAATCGCCCTTTGCAGAGCAATCTGTATGTCCACAAAGATCCTCGATGCCTCATTTTAGCATTTGTCAGGTTTAGATATTTTCCGCCTCTTTGTCCGTCTATTGCTTTCGAATTAATGTCTTGAAGAAGTCGCTATTTGCAACTCATTAATAGGATCAGAGCGTCCTTTTCTTCCTGGGCGTTTGGGTGTGGCAAGTTGTCACAGAAGGAATTTCGTATATGAAAGATAAAAATGAAGACATCTGCCTGTAGGTCTTAAGATCCAGCTTTGATCAACTCGATACTTTGATTGCCTTGGGTTGAGTTTCCCTGGGGGTTTGGGTGTGGCAAGTTGTCACAAGAAGGAATTTCAGATATATGAAAAGATAAAAATGAAGAACATCATGCACTGTAAGGTCTATAAGATCCAAGCTTGATCAAACTCGATAACTTCTCGACAATTAGCACCTTGGGTTGAAAAGATTCTCAGGAATAAGCTTGGTTATGCCTCATGATTCATGCAGATCCTAAATAGGCATGTTTTGGTCTTTGGAAGAAAAATCCTGAGGCGATGGGTCCACATCTTTCCCTTAAGCTGGAAATGATTCCCCACTGGGACAATTTTAGGTGTGAGGGCGTGTTTGTTAATCCGGGTAAGGTTTCCTATCCATAAAAAGTTTCGAGTCCGCATCTTGGAGTCGCATCTTAGATTCCGAAGGTAGATTCCGGTAAGGCACGTTGTGATACTGTTTTGAAAAAGAATTTCCTAAGTTAGGCAATGGTCTTAAGCTAGGCGAGATTTGCCACTCCCACTATTCGCTGTTTGCTTACCAGGATTTAGGATAAAGATAATTTTAGTAGATAGACCTGTCAAAAAAGGAGAACAAATTTCAAGTCAATCTCAAACCCCGATTTGCTGCAGAGAATGTGCCTGGCTGGAAAGTAAACTGATTTCCAAAAACCGAATTGCTCTACATTTTCCAAGTTGGCTTGGAAACCAAAAAATAATTCTTTTCCTCTAAAGCCTTTGCCCATGTTCTCCATGCTCATGCAAAAACTTGCAGTTGTCCCCAAAATAGCATCTTCCTTGCTCAAAGTAGCGGCAACGTTGTGGCTTCCTGAGGCCTTGTTCGGCTCCTCCCATGAAGTTCCTTGGCTGCTGATTCATAATTGCCAATGGCTGCTTCTCACGTACCCAATGTGGTAACATGGATGCAGTCAAACCTTCGTGAGCAGAATTTGGCCCCACACAGAAGCTACTCTCTCGATAACTACTTCCCGGGCGTTGTATTGCTCTATTTGTGTTTGGAAAATTACGATTAGGTCTCTGATTGCCCAAATTAGCATCATTCCCAGAATGCCAAAATTCATGCTTAGTTCTATTCATGGAGCTCAAACTTTTCCCCCGGTTCTGTGAGTCCCCACGTTTCTCTTGAAACTGGTCCACTGCTACGATGGTTTTCTACTGAACTCATCTGTATAGGCCGAACTGTTGGCTGCCCAATACTGGCAATAGATGATCCTCTTAATTGCTCCGCTTCATTACCTGTTTTTGAGGTTGACCTTGACATTGGCAGAGCCTGGTTCTTCTTAATGTTCTGTTTTGTGGACGTCCTGGGGCAGCATAAAAGGAAAATACTTTTGAGGTCCAACATAATATCCTTTCAGAGCAACAGTGCAGCAAAATTAGTCTACTGATTTTTCTAGACCACACTCAACCTGAGAATCATTTACTGTGGTTTTACCGTGATACTATCCAGGAGTTACCCCGGAATATCTGTCCATATTCTAGAGAAAAAGATCCGTACCTGCTTTCCTTCAAAAGCTTCCTCCTTTCCTTCTCTTGGAGTCGTGCTTCTCTATCAGACCTTGCTAATGAGCCCCTTGAGTGCTTTTCCATCAATGCTTTGGCCCTCTCTCCTTCATCTTCCCATCTCTGAAACTGACACCAGTGTTATTATGCCTGAATAGTTTCATTATCAGCACGCAATAAGAGAAATCCCATATGGTTTGGACCTGTCTCATAGTGTTATAACGGTATAGGTTTCGGCCCTTGATAAGCAGGGGATGAAGGGGAGGGAGTGGTTTATCTCCTTTGCTCCAGAGAACCTCTATCTGATCAATGAGTCCAAAAAGCTTTTAAACAACACAAAAAGGAAATGAACGAGAAAGGAGTAATCTATTACTTTGACATATAAGTCACTAATGGAAAAATAAAAACCCTTTCAACAAAATCCTACAGTCCAGGAGATGATTTAGTGAATGGATGAAATAAAAGACGATTAATGCAAGAAACTTGCGGCCAATGATTTCCATTAAAGAACAATTCTGCAGCCAAGACGAAATGCTCAGCTGAGACAGAGATTCATTATATAAACCAATAGTCCATATTGATTCTGTAGTGAGAATACAACATTCTAACGCCCATTGATCTGTTGACGTGTTAAGCAAGTCCCCAACTTTCTGCTTCAACTCTGGTGGTGTTATGGAGTTAACCTCATGGCATAATCCCTTAGCACTGGGATCAAATAATCATAACATACGGGGTAGTCAATTTCCTTTTCACTAGTCTACAATGATTCGATTAAGCTTTATCAAAAGTCAAGTGGAAAAGATTGAGTTCGCTGAAACTATATATCACATCTCGCATGCAGAAACTCACAGTGAAAGTATGCTGTTGCTTAGCAGCACCATAGCTTTCTTTGACAATACGGCCTGCTACAATTCTCTTTCCACATGGAGGACCACTGGCACTCCGAGATGCTATGTTAAATCTGAACAATAAACCAAATAACTGTCGAGGCAATAAAAAATTGAGGATACAAATCATACCAGTATTTCCATTGAAGCAAGGCTGGAACATAAAATAGACAAATTGGGCAGATCACGTTTTCTATTCACCAAAACAGAACCAACTGTTCCATTATGTAAGATTATTCAACTTGAGCCAAAGATAGGTTGAGGTAGACTTTAACCAATAGGACATGTACACGCACATATATCGTTTTAAGTTCTCACTAGGCAGTCATAATCACAAAAGCAGACAAGATGCCATAGCAAGAATTTACAGTCCCTTTTGTCTGATACACAGCAAATGTAAGGTTTAAGTAACCAACAATGGGATGGTCGAATTAAATGGATCACAAAATTCAGGAATATATCCATAGTTGCTATCAAGCCGATTTTGCTGATCTCAACGTAACACCAGGGAAAACCCAAAGGGCCAAGTACAATGACCAGGAATCATTACTATCCACAACCATGGAACTCATTCTTATAGGTATTTTTATCCAGACAAGTTTTATTAGATGAGGAAAGTTAATTGGTTAAAACATCGGTTAAGATAGAATAACTTATCTAGGTACATGGACAAAAACAGGTCCTTCAATGACTTTGAAACATTTTAGATACATGAATTACTAGCATTATGAACCGCATTAAAAACAAAAATGAAAAGAATTGTACAATCCTAATGAACACTTCGGTATGAGTTGTTACAACAGAGAGGCTTACAGTTCATAGACATTCTGTTCAAACATGACAACATCGCCTGTGCATGCATCGCCTGCATAAACTCCCTTTATCAGTCCGGATGACACAGAAATACAAAGGAAGCTATTTTGTAGCATCATTGGACTGCGACCCACACAGAGAAAAGCTGCTACTTTTAAAATTTAACTAACCAAAGAAGTAAAACAAAGAGGTGATGAGCAGCATATTAAAGCAACATTTCTTGATATCCATACTCTCACAGATTCACAAGAAATATGTATGATGGGATCAGAAAGGCAGTTTTCAGTTGGTGCTATGTACAGGACATAGGCTATGAACCATGCCAAGATTAGCTGTAATTTAACAGTATACAAGCTCATGCTATTTTTATCCAGGAATTTCTAATACAGGTACATTGGCTTAAAGAGAGAGCTTCACCTTTGCACTTCAATATAAAACTAGAGACTGGATACTTCTCTTCCCCCTTACCGGTGACTATCCTGCAAAATCATTATGCAATTATCAATAAAACTTAGTCATTTAGTTTCACATGCAACAACATATTAACTAAGAGGGTGAAATTACTCTATATGTTCCTTGATCCGCTGAATGAGTGTCTCCTTGTTGCCCGTCAACCTCAAACCATTCTTCCTCAGATAAGCTTTACACTGCTCCACTTTCAGTTTCTCAAGCTGCCCAGCTACAACAAAAAGAAGAATAGAGCAAATCAGAATTCCAGCTTAAAATCCGAGACAACGACATACTTCCCACATTTTAGATGCCTAAGATCGTTTGAATCAAAAAAGTCAATTTTGCAAATGATGCATTGTCCAGAACCAGAAGCCAATCCAAAGCCGAAAACTTGAAAATGAAGTAGAAACGTGCAACTATTCAGCTCACCACATATGAGCGACAGAACCGTCTTTGAGCTATCATCCTCTACGTCTTCAATCTCCATAAAGCTCGCCTCGTGCTGAGTCTGGTCAGCATCGTCATTCCAATCAACATTTTTTCGGATTCTGCAATTCCCAACCCGCGACAAGGAAAGTCACTGTAACCCATTCAAAATCGCAGAACCCGGAGTTAAAATGAAAAACTAACCGAGATTTCTCTGCGTTCTTGATCGAGAGCTCCGAGAACTTAGAGTGAGCGTCGGCCAGAATGCCGCCGTCCCGATCGCCGTCGTCCGAATCGTCCGGGTCATAGTCTGAGTCGGAATCGCTATAACACTCTTCGTCTTCCTCTTCGTCAGTATCGTAGATTTGGTATTCCATCGACGAGTGTTGCCCTGAGATCGCCATGAATGAGTTTTGCTTTGTCTCCCAGGTGCTTTGCCCAATCTCAGAATTTATAGCGTAATTTTCTCCAATTTCTTCTTTTTGCCATTCCAAACGGTCAAATTGTTTAAAATGGAATCCCAAACTCTTCCTCCTACGGGTCAAATGACGAATTTGCCCCCTCCCTTTTATTAACCAGGATTGCTTCGTCTTCGCCCACGAAATGCTAGCAGTGTCCGAGAGTAGAAGAACTCCGTTGTTATCACGTACGTTTGACATGGTCAACAGAAGAAAGACTAACAAAAGAAATCGAATCTTTCAGACTCGATTCGCGAGTAATTTTGGCCGAATTCAAACAGAGAAAAAACCGTAACGAAGTTTGAATCCCAAGCAAATTGACATGATGCATGGCGTTTGAGAGGAAAAATTGACTCACCTTGCTGTATTACTTACTATCTCTACCTTGCACACATCTTTATGCAGGTGGTACAAAAAATCAGTTCCCCTTTGCTATTGCATTGATACTAATTGAATTATCAATATTTCAATTAAATCAATTTAATCCTAAATATTTTACGTTTGTGTCAATTCAATCTATCTAATCAAATTTGGCCAAAAACCACCGACGTAAACTCCAGCATGCTTATAAATGTTATAATTTTCTAAACATTTTCATATTTTTTAATTTTTTTTTTTTTTTTTATTGCAATTATGGCCGGCAAGGTCACTCGGTCGACCATCACCGATCACAGGCGAGGTGCGTCGCAGCCCTAACCTGAATTTGGGCAAGGGCGTTGAGGCGCCCTCTCCTAGACTAGTTGAAAGTCGCTCCCTTGAAAAACAAAAGGATGAAGGAAAGAAAAGAAATTATCAAGCACCAGTCATGTCACCTAAAATTAATTGAAAGTCATTTGCTTGAAAAACAAAAGGAAAGAAGACCATCATCCATGTCAACGATTTTCGATCAAAATAAATTTATAACTAAATTAATTTAGTTAAAAGGTTCATGATTAAATTGGTATCAATATAATATGTTTAGAGCTTTTCTAGTACTTTTCTCAATTTATTGTCATTTTCTGCAGAAAAGATACAGCTACTACGCATAATCAACGCATAATCTAAGAAAGTGAAGGGCGTTGATTATGCAAGGATGATATACTTATCCTTCTGATCAATGGGATTTCTCATCAAAATACACTTGCAAACCATATTTTGACGGGATGATGGAGGAAGCATTTGATGCACAAGGCAAAGCTAGAGACAACTCAGAGGAATAGAATAGTTTGAACGGGGCAAAGGGAATGCGACATTCACTCCTCTCTCATCATTTCCACAAACAAAATCAATGAAGAAGAACTACCGCGGTAAAGGCGCATCGAAGTAGGGAAAATTCTTGGAGAGTCATCATGGTGAACGAAAAAAAAAATGAAGTCTTTCAAAGGAACTTGATTGCAAACCAACGGCAAACTGCCTGCTTACGCCTTCTGATCCATATGCAAATAACAACATGAAATTGACATTAAACAATTATATGTAAATGGAACTTCACTCTTCATCTTAGCCAAAAGAAAACGACATGCATACCTGAGTACTATTCACGAAACAAAACAATCTAAAAGATGCATTTTCTTAAAAAAGAGGCTCACAACAGAATCAGATAGAAAAGCAATAAGAGACAAGACAATTTAAATTCATCAACAGGTACTCTAACCAGTGCTGCACAAAAACATCTTTTCCGTGGCATATCTCATATAGATGTAAGAACAAAAGAATTAACATACCAAAACAAAGAGTGTGGGAAAGAAAGAGAGGACGTGAAGACTAATTTAATCATGATATGATAAAGCTGTAGCCAAAAGCACTATAAGAGATGATAATAGGTGTAGATGAACAAAAGTTATATGCGGCCTCCTGTACGGAAAACACTCTACTAGTTGTCAACAGTAAGATTTGATCTTGCTCCAGTCTTAAGGGAGGGTTCTCTATTCACTACTTAACATGGTAAACTATTGCCGCGACTGCATAAGGAATGAAGCATCCAATACAAAATGCAATTAGAAAAACTACACTAGCTTTTGAACACATATGATTCTCTGTAAAAATCCCGTGCCCCATTTAAAATCATTGAGAATGAATATCTCAGCAACACAGCAGCCCACTGCAGTAGAGAACAAGTACAGGCAAGGCAATCGCATCACCATATCTTTGATTTGACCCAGAAGAGAAGGAAGACCACTCCCAGAACAATGGCAACTGGGGCCCATTTCCGAATTAGCGCCTGCAGTAAGTGGTAGATTTCAGCAATAGATCTGCCACTAATTATCTAAACGATTGAAATAATAGCAACGGGCACAAAGCAACGTAATACCAAATGTCAGAGCAATGCACACTATTAGAATCCTTATCTCTTTTTTATTAAGATTAATGGGTTAGGAATTCGTAGTTTATGTTCTTTTCATAGATCCTCAAATTTGATCTCCTTCCATACTTCACAAGCAGCAGCTAGTTCAGGACTCCATTTGCTAGAAGTCACTCAACTTAATTAATATCGCATCTTATATGCAAACGCTCACGGCAATTCAAATAAAAATCAACCTTGTTTGTCATCCAACCAACTGCAAGTAATCCTGGAGGTTGTAACAAAACCAGTCAAATGCATCAACACAAACAGACAGTTTCAACATCAACAAATAAGATTACCTGTCGATTCAAGTCTCTGGCCTTGTCGGCATATATGCGAGATTCTGATGTTAACCGACTAGACATTTCACTGACCTCTGCAAGGATTTGGAAGCAACTGTTACATGTATATACATGAGAAATCTCCAGACATCCGATAATGAAATGCATTCTAATGCGTGTTCCCAACTGTCGAACTACATGTGAAGTAGTCAGAAAAGTCAATCAGAAGACGAAAAGTGTTGCAGAAAGAGAGGCACTTACACTGCCTACAAGGCTACAACGCAGCAGCTGCAAAGCATACTGCTGACGCATGAGAGCATGGACATCAGCATCCGTTGTTTCACCACATTTATACCAACTACAAACGGTAGACTAAAAGGCAAGTATCTAGGGACCTCTGACCTAAGCTGCTCTTTTTCATAATCAAATTACAGTAAAGGCCCCTCAACTAGGCATGCCAGGTTATTTTGGAATTGGCCCCTTTCAATGAAGATTCAGCAAGATCACACGTTACCCTCACGGAATAGAGAGAAAGAGAGAACTAAACCCGCTGCCGGATGTGTCTCCGTTATATCAGCTGGAAAATAAGTAATTACATGCTAGAATGCGATGCACCATTCCAAAATTCAACCTTTTGAAACCAAAAACATGCATTAACGAATACTGGAGAGAATTTTATAACGGAAACTTACGGTCCAATTTTTCGCCGACACCAAGTACCTCTTGGACATTGCGGGTCATAATCTGGTGGACCTCATAGAGTTCATCATTCAACTTTGAAATGTTCCTCTGGGTACGAGTGTCCTGATACAGTTTCTTTGTTCTCTGTATAAACGTATCTTTTAACAGCAAAAGAGAAACAAAAAGAGAAAATCAAAGCACAGCATGACGTGGTATAAGAATATGCATGACTAGGAATCAGGCCTGGGATTTCAATATCACCAAAAGATAAAGAAAACAAGAGGATTACCAAATTTGATGAAAGCATAAGGCCTAGCCGCAGTTTCGATCTGAGCTCCATTTACGCGCTCGAATTCATTCTTGAGATCCTCCAGGTACTGGAATGCGAGCTTCTTGGGGTAAGCACGATCACACATGGTCAAGTAACAGACACGCCCTTCAATGATGTAACTGAGACAACTTGGGTTAAGGCGAATCGCGAAAACCCCCAGTTGGAACTCCGAGATCAATGCCCAAAACACTAGCAATTCATACTTCCCACCCACCCACACACACAAACACAAAAGAACACAAATTAAACATTGGATACTGGAAGTAGTAAGGGCCCGTCTCGATCGACATTCTCGAGGGCTCATTTTGGCCGTTGGAGAGATTCTTGAACAGGGCCTTGACTTGCTGCTTGTAGAACTCGGCGTCCTTCAAGTCCCGGCCATCGTCGAGTCCCTCCGCGAGAGGAAGACCATCGGTGACACGGGCGATCATCGTGAGCTTCACCATTTTCCCTTCTACGCCCTCGAAATCGATCCCAGTAACCGCCGCCAAATCGAGCAAAATTACCCCCAGATCCAATCACGCAGCCCTCGGGCCAAATCCTGATCGCGGTTGCGGAGTCTCCGATTCGCAATCTATCAATCAATCTCTGCAAGCTTCGACCAAATCAATCGATAATCGCGACACAGATCGGAGATGAGCGGCTCTCGTTGATGAACTCTCTCTCTCTCTCTCTCTTCTCTCTATAGGTTTTCAAAGAGGAGAGGAAACTCACGGAGGAGCAAATTAGCTAATTAATGAAATGCTTCCCACAAACATGCCGTTCTCTAAATTGGAAACAAAAAGGGTGAAAATTTAGAGTTGTTAATGGGCACAATACCCAAAAAAAACTCCAATTTTAGTATTTATGATAATTTTACTCAAAAAGTTTTTTTAGTCTCGTAAAAAACTTTCAACTTTTATATTTGTCCTAATTCTATAACAAATTTTTCTTTTGTCCCAATTCTACCTGGCCTAAGTACAAAAAAAATCATTATCCTTAGCATATGTCTTAATTATATTCAAAACTCTTTTTTTTTTCTCATAAAAAATCTTCAATTGTTACTTTTGTCTCAATTCTACCATCGTTAACTCTCCGTCCATAATCACCGTTAGTTAATCTTATTTGGCATTTTCATGTTATTAATGAATTACATCTCAGATAAAATCGACATAAAAAAAACTCATAAACTTCTCTTCTATAGTTTAAGAGATATATAATCACTCAATATGGCGTGTTTAGTATTCTCTTCAAGACTCAAGAAAAAAATTCTTAGGCACTGGAGATATTTGGATTAACGATCTAAAATCTCCTCATCTCCGAAATCTATTGTTTCTAAATTTTGAAAATTCATTGATAAGTTCGGCGATAAAACTCGAGCCATGTAGGATTAACTAACGATGATTATGAATAAAAAACTGAGAGTGATAGAATTGGAACAAAATTAAAAATTAAGGATTTTTTATGAGACAAAAAAATTTTGGATATAATTGGGACAAATGCTAAAATTCATTTTTTTTTTTGTATTAAACTTGTAAAATTTGGACAAAAGTAAAAGTTGATAATTTTTTATAAGACAAAATTTTTTGTTGGATATAATTGTCACAAATGTTAAAGTTTGAGGTTTTTTTTTTTTGTATTAGGCCTTTGTTAATGGGAAAAATTCCAAATATTAATAGAAAAAATTTAAATAAAAGCCAATAAATAAAGGCAATAAGTAAACCTTATTATAAGGGCTGAAGTGATATAGAATGTTTCAAATAAGGCTCAAGAACTATAAAATTTCAAAAAGCACCCTAAAGTGCATTTTCGCCATTTTCCATTTTGATTTTTTGTTTAATTTTTTTCTCTCTTTTTCCCTTATTCATTTTCTCAAATAAAGGCGCCAGTGACCCCGCCCCGTGACCACTGGGCGACCCTTGCCTTGACCAAGGTAGGGGCAGCCCTCCCGCATCTGTATGTTATCTTTTTTTTAAAATTTTTTTGTTAATTCTTAAGGAAACAGAAAAAAGAAAATTCTAGTAAAAAAAAAAAAAAATCAAATAAGGAAAAAGACGAAAATGCCCTTGAAATCATATCTTTTTTGAGTTTTCATGGCTATTTCAAGTTTTTATTTGAAACAAAGTTGACTTCGAATCCTTATTTTAGAAAATAAGGACACTTCACGCCTTTATTTAAAATAAAGTTCATTTGGGGTCCTTATTTGAAAAAATGAGATAACTTTGAGCCCTTCTTTGAAATTTTCACAAGTTTAAATCTTTATATGAATAAAAAGAAAAAGAAAACAGAGAGAAATAAGCATTTGCAAATTCCCTTTGAAATAAGATTTTCTTTCAAATACATCTTAAATGATACGTTCATGTCATAGTCAATCGTAATATCTAACATAAATAGGAACTTTGAAATTGTATAGCTTTTTGCCGTCTTTTGTTAAAAATATTATTCTAATGCAAAAAAAGAAATCAAAAAAATGTATACGTCTTGTTGTTGCTATTAATCCTCGTGCCATTGGCACAAGCCCATAACTTGGGGAAAATGTTATGATCATTTTCGTGCTAAGTCTCACCTGATGTCATCACTTGTGGAAAACATTCACCTGAGTGATGTCAGCGATTTCCCTTGTCCGGCGATTTCGACATTTAAAGATTTATAGCATTTATTATTAATGTTTTTGCATGTTATGTCATTCAAGTGATTTTTTTTAAAAAAAAATTATGGCAAGCGAGTAAACAATTAACAAATCATGACAATAAAGTGAGCGCCGCACCAAAGTTATGACACTTTGGTGGTATCATTTTTCCTTGATAATTTAACTATGAATCTATACATAATTTGTAGGTTCAATGCTATTAGCAATTTATAACGGAAGAATAATGGAGGACTCGCTAATCTTTATCTTATTAAGTTACCACTGGTGTTACATTAATAACTCTAAATTTAACATTTACCAATTATTATTTGATTGTTTTGAAATTATCAATTTTTTTAAATGTTTACTAGTTTTTATTTGTGTGGCTTCCTACCATATTAGTTATCAACTCTTGCTTTTCGACAAAAAAAAAAAAAAAAAACTCTTGCTTGAATAGCTTACAAACAGTTACTTTTGTTAAATTTGAGAAAACCGCAATAGGTTATCAATTTTTATTTGCGTAAATTATCAACTCTTTTGCTTTCATGCCAATTTAGTTCGAAACCTTTGCATTCTTACCAATTCGGTCATTTCGATCAATTTTGATAAGAAGTCATTGACGTGGCCAATTTTTAATAATACTTTAATATATTTTTCAAACTTTTCTTTTCGTTCTTTATCTTCTTTTTTTTTTCTTCTTTTTCTTCCTCCAACAAGCCGCCGAGTCGGACGATTGGCTAGAGGCCGCCCGCGCCCACCACTGCAAGGGTAAGCCTCGCCTTTGGCCTGTCTTCGAGCTTGGTGGCCAATTGGAAAAGGAAGAAAAAAAAGAGAGAAAGAAACTAAAAAATAAAACAAAAAATTCAAAAAACACTAATATATTATTAAAAATTGGTCAGGTCAACGTTAGCCGTGCCATGTTAGCAATTTATGGCCGGAAGAGCTAAATTGGTACAATTACAATAGATTTATGATTTTTTTGGTAATTTTTCCCCTCTTAAGCTGACTGCTATTTACCTGATTGTTTCTAGGTCACCACTTTCTTATTACTTCATGAGTACAGATAATTTGCAGAGTTAAAAATAAAGTGGATGCATTGGTGTTCCCATGAATTGTCTCCGACCCGCTCGAAGTGAGACTCTCAAAACTGTCAGCTCCTCTTTTGCCACTTCATGCTATTGGTTGATTCCGATTTTGGGTCCTCAACTCGCCAATATCGGGATTGAACGTGTCAAACTCGCACAAGATCCTTCCTATGTCACCTTGGTTCAAGCCAATCATCGCATGAGAAGTATCACCTTTTAGAAAGAAGAATTACCAATTCATGAAACTTTATACACAGTGATTGACTTGAGTGAATAGGGACGTGATGAAAGCACGTAAACGTTTCTCGGCCTCGGGCAGTTCAGCATGCCAATGGCTTTCAGCTTTTTTCCATGGACAACCTGATCAGGGTTATGACCACATTCCCTAAGCGACGGCACACAGATCAACCACTCACCTCCGCACAAAACTATTTTTGGAGAGTTTTCACTGTGGATTCCATGTCAGCTTATCAGCTCTAAGCACCTGCAGACACCTAATTAACATTGTCATTTAATGGATTTGTACTACATCTATTCACATGTATCCCACATTACCTTAAAGAAACTAAAAGAACACGAAAATCAAAACTTTGTTCTTCCTTTTTCTTCAATGTTGAGCTATAAAGTGTACTTGGTATAGCTAGCTTACTCACTTTCTGATGGTATTTAAAGGTCAAAACTTGGGTGCATAAGAGTATGTCCTTGATCTGCAAAAATAAGAAGGCAAAATGAGGAGAGGGTTATTGCCATGCTGGAGAAGCAGGGCACTGCTGAGATTGATCATATATTTGAATTGATGATCCGAACATAAAATCATGCATGTGCCCTGGCTCTCCAGCTTGGTTTCTTTTCCTATCTTGACTCCGTCAAAATGAGGATAACATTGAGCAAATGGTGGAATGTATCAGGTAAGTAACATTACTTTTTAGCAAGCCGTTTCATTATAGGACGTTATGAGTTTATAATACCCATGAGAATATATTCAGCCAACGTTTCTTCTGCCCATATGAGAGAGCAACCAGGAAAATGTTTGCTGGAATATCTGACCCTTCAAACATATACATTCAAGAATTGGAAAATAATTTTACGAATATCAGATGGAGTCAGCAGAATCACCAATAACATTGGTTGGATTCTCGGAGTATCAAGCAATGCCACATTGGATGTCATAACTTATCCATAAACAGAAGCAGGCAAACAAGCTATGAAAACATCATCCAGTTTGCCTGATTTCAACCACGGTCAGATCGGGTCTCTAGAGCTGTCGCAGCTGACTCGACATGTACGAGCAGAGAAGAGTACACCTTCTGCTTTAGTCTATCAACAGTCTCCAATTGGAGTCCGCTGTTTTGAGAATGTAATTTGCCTCTGAATATATCCAACCATTCGCTTGCTTGCTTCAGCTGTGATAACGTGACAGCGATATGGTTATTGTTCAGCTCAGTCCGTCGTCCCAAAGCATCCTTGCCTTTTTTTCAGGGGCACTGGCACGAAATCCAGTGTCCAACGCTAGTTCCAGGAATTTTAAGAACCAACATTCTGTTTCATGTAAGAGGGTATGTCTCATCTCTTTAATCTGTCTAGCACCATCCCCTTTAGCCCATTCCAGTTTCTCAGTCACAGTTATCTCAAGATTAGGCTTAGAGGACTTTAATATACCACTTCCGGGAGTTTTGACTCCACTGTTGTTAGGCTTCTCGATGTTTGTAGTGGGAGAATGAGAAGATAACGGAAGCACCGTATTTCTTAGCAGTGTCGATTGGTTTAATTGGTCGATTAGCTGATAGAGTGTGAAAAACTTGGTAAGCGAACTGTGGGGGTCCTCTGCGGCAGTAGACGAGGAGAGATCCGCAAACATGCTGGGCACACACAAAAAGGGTCTTTACGAATTTAATAATGAACATGCAGCAACTTACAGAAAGTATTTCCGTAATGACAACAATTACCTGAGGCACTTAATCATAGTGCCAGCTGTCGATGCCTCTTTTTGAGCTTCTGCTGCTACTAAAGAAGCAACATTCCTCCTTTTAAGTATTCCCTAATGAAATGAGAATGAACTATCAGGAAAAATAATGAAAGTTCACAGATACTTTGCATTTTACCATTTTTAAAAAAACTCGTGACAAAAGCATGCTTCTGTTGGTAAGTGCTCTAGTTGGAATTGGTACTCATGCAGAAGATGAACAGTTTCTTTTAAGCGCGTCAAAACAGACAAAAGCCACGATGAGTTCAATAGTCAGACGTCCCTGGGCTGGATAATTACATTGGTTAAAAGTGCTCAAAACAATAGTGAAATCCAGCATGTGGAGGAGGAAAACGGAGTACCGTTCCAGATTTCAAAAGGATGGGAGGGAGAGAGGCCCACGTCATTGGCTCGGCGGAGTTAATCCTTTCTTTATTGACAGGAGGCAGATTAGCGTGCACGTTCTCCTGCTTGCTTATAGCACGTTTAGGCATTCTCTTCAGAGGTGCAGCAGCATCCCTCATGTTGGGTATAGGAGCATCAGGCTTCAATCCAAGGACTTCAGGACAACTTCTAGGAGGAGTAGATGTACGTGTCTGCAATACTAGCATCATTGAACAGTTCATCTCCTCAGTTTTCAAAATCATGGCATCAGAAAACGGTTAGAAGGAATAGCGACTCCGATAAAGGACCTATAGTTTCCCCAGGCGGCAGATTCAGTTCTGTGTCACCCGAGCTCTCACGTTTCTGATAAAAACTCCTAGAGTACTTCCTAGTACGCCTATATGGATACCTAGAAGCTGAAGTTTCAGAAAACGGACAATTTATATTGCATCCATTTTCAGGCCAAATTGGACTAATTCCAAATCCCCTAAACAGGACATACTTATGATGGAAGTTCATCAAGGGCATTCCATTAGTTTTGTGAGAACACACCTTTGTTTACCAGTAGCATATTAAGAGCTCTGAAGGTCATGTTGAACCATCTGCCTTCGAAATTGTATAAGACCGATAGATTGGACTCATTAGATTCCATATACAAACCTGGTCTTTAAGCTCTTGCTGTTTGCATCTTGCTGAGCCAGCCCTTTTGCCACATCCACCGTTCTCACTTTCATTTGTCTTCCCTCCATTTGAATCGGATTCACCAACTTTATGGGACACTGAGACACCCTGCATATACCTTGATGCAACGACCACCTTCTCTTCTTTGATAACAAACTTCTGTTTCAAGCTTTCATCTTTCTCTTTTGTTTCTGTTTTCTCATTCAATTTGGTGCTACTAATGGCTTCACCTTGCGCTGGACTAGGCCCTTTGGATGGCTCTAATATTTGCATCAAGTCTTTGGGATTTCCCACGAAGGGATTCCTCCCAGGAACTGGTCTTACCCCGACTAGGATAGGCACAGGCGTGCCTGCTTCAACTCGATCAACATAAAAGAACTGGCCTAGTTGTAACTTATTGTTCAGAATGAGTTCATTGTCTTCCTTTGATAGCGAGACATACGTAGAGTGAGAGGAATCAGATACTTTCACAAAGAACCCTTGGTTAGGCCACAGTTCTGATCCGCTTAGGGCTGGCACAATGCTGATGACTTGTAGGAGGACAGATCGATATTCTCCACAAACTTTGACTTTGGAGTTTATGCTCTGAAGGAGCTTTAGAAGCACTCCTGGTGTAAGGGATGCCATTTATCTAACGTATCTTTTGTTCCCCAGAAACAGAGTAGATCTCCTGCAGAGGTAAGTTCAGTCAAGATCAGAACAAGTCTAGCTTTGCATAGCTCACTAGCTAATACACACCAGCACATGCAGACATGCAAATGGGACAGTTTAACAAGCTCATTAACCAGCCAGACATTAGCAATCTTTTGGTTTGTGTTAGCAAGAAAACAACCAAAATTTGAGCTTAAAAACGGTTATATTTCAGTAGAAATCATATGAGGTAATTCATTTAAGAAAGAACTCGGCAAAACTTTATCCAGAGTCCAATTACTGAAAGATTACTGACCATTTGGACTCTGATATCTGCTCAAAAGAACATCACCACAAAGAACGCATGCGCGTGCACACGTAATACCCCAAACATATTCGTATGTCAAAACAGGATACCCATTTGACATGGAAATACCACAGGAGCATGAAGCTTATCTATTGCCATAATTGACAATGCTAAAAACGGAGGCGTCGAATTTTCAGGGGACCAGCCACATCAGCCCAAATCGGCAAATACAGAAAGGTTACATAATTTTCTGTTCTCCGAAAAAAATGCAGGAAGTACCAGAATGCTGAACATTGGAAGTGAATATAACCTAAAAGAGTACGGACAAAAAAACCTGAGTGTAATGCAGGAGACAAGTTCAAGAGGAACCCAGAAGGTAAGTCCACAAAGAGAAGAAGAAACAGAAGGGGTCTCCCTGGTCGTGGTGGCCATTGATGACCGGAGAATCCCTCTAACTTTGCATGCCAGGCACGTAATGCACCAACCACTCTTGGCTTAGAAGCCAAGAGAAAATAATGCTGCTTTAAATAATAATAATAATAATAAAGAAATGAAAGGGGGAGAAAAAAAAAAGAAAATTTTATTAGTTCGAAAGGATCTTTATTTTAGCCCCAAATGTCAACTATTTTCCTCTCATTTAAGCTAAGTTTATTGCCACTTACACCCTACATTTGAAGGATAATTTGGTCTGGTTGGTGTTGCGGTCACATATCTCTTTTAAGAAAGGTGGGGACATTCCAACTTCCTTTCCTCACAGTCCACGGTCAATAAACGTTGAAATGAAAAGTTAAGGCAATTCTCAAATTAAAATATGAGTTTGTATTGCTATGTCCCTTCATTCTACTCATTCTTCTTTTCCGTTTTCGCCGGAATCCCTTTATTTTCGAACAGTCGAAAGTTTAGTTGGCTAAAAGGGAAATTATTGAGACGTCTCCTTCTCAAATTCTGATGGTTTAAATGTCACTCAAAGTCTAAATCCCTAGCTTAGAGTTGCAGAAGGCACGCTATTTACTGTGGGCAAGAACATGGGCTCTGCCCTATTGGAAACATAAAATTTGGTATAACTTTAAATAAAAAGCTGTGATGGTTTTCATATATAAGCCGGGGAATTGGTCAAATTATTTGACTTTAGCTTTTGACCATCAACCACTCGACTGTCAAAGGTCTTCACGTATCCCACTAAATAAAACGTAGATATCAAGAGCATAATATGACAAAGAACTATATCAATTAGGTACACCATCTAAAGAAGAGAAACTGTAGTGATTGGTTGTCTCCGCTAGTCAACCACTAATTATTGAGCGGTTCTGATTAAGCTCACTAAAACCATTCCATAGAACTCAACGACCACCTAGTAGTTGGAAAAACTACCCTTTAACCACTTCTTCACAATCATCTATAAATGTGGATATCACGTCGCGTCGCCTTTTCAAAGTTAGTCAAAACTATGCTAACCAACTCCAAACAGAATCATATCCGTGCTATCAGCGAATCGAGTAGGAGACCGAAAGAAAGAATGAAACCAAATGATGCAGAGAGGACATGGCGGAAAGGAGAAGTCGAAAAAAGAGAAACAATCCTCATCTTTTGTAAGCTGTTGCTCCGCGGAACCATCTATCTCAGTACAATGTCGACGACTTTTGAGAGTCCCATCTGATGTACATCACACAAAGCTATGAATATAAGGGGCAAAAGGAAAGCCCCTGGACTACCAAAATCATGAAGAAGTTGCGCCAAAAGGCGAACTTGTGTCTGAGACAAATATACAACATATTTCAACATGTGATGTGACTACCTAAACGACTGACTAAATCTCGAGTGTCCTCGCACATTCACAAAGATATACATGACTCAAATTGTAACGAATCTTACACAGTAGACTATATCATGCCAATATCAAGCATCTGTATCTGAGTCTGACAGCAGCCTCTCCAGCGGACCCCTCGACAATTTCAACCATGCCCTCGGGCTACAAACTACAGATGATCACCTAGGTTTTGTGTCACTTCCCTTGCTCCGGAATGTTGAAAGGGAGAAAAATGATCTGGGGGCTGCAAATTTCCCAACTCATATGTCAACAAACTATGGAAATAAAAGCAATGGGGCTATTGACACATGAAAATTGGGGGCACAATCGAGGATACTCATAAATCTGTTGAGAATAATGACTCGCAATTGAGGAGCACTTGAGCTAATCTAATTGTACAAGAATAAGTTCCCTTAGGCTCTTCAATCACAGTTCATTGACAGACTCTTTCCAACAAAGTGGGATCATCCCACACAAAAAGGGGTCAAAACAACTTCAACAGGACAAGGATATCTTAGGACAGGCAAATAGTATACAAAGGCTGTGAATATAATCTTAAGTGAAAGAAAAGGAAAGTCTAGCTATCAGTGGAAAAAGTCACCTTTCAAAGAGCTTCCTGAGATATGATCGTCCCTCAGTTTAAAGTTTGCAGGAGGAGCTGGTATAGAGCTACGTAAGGCTTCAACTGCAAGAAAAGAGAGATATTCCATCAACTTGAGAACCCGCATGAAGCTTGCTCCGTTTCTGAAGCACTAAAGCAAGTTCTTACATAGATGAAATTGACAACCCACAGCAGTCAGGAATGATAAAACAATCCTGCTAACTTTGCTTTGGGATGACATGATAAGGGGAAAATCAGGATATCAAAACTCTTCTTGGGATAATTACGGGGTCATTTGACAGAAAATCTGATATATTTGTTAAGATAATCAACAAAAGCACAGAATATCATTCACCTCCTCTCCTCACAGATCTATCCATTATGCAAATGAGTGGACAAGTCAATCAAACATTCAGCAGCAACATCACAGATGCCAAATGGAATACAAATTTGGAAATGACGATTAGACTTCATTACAAGCTAACAGTTTATGAGCTCTACCATCAGGTGGCATGTTATGTCACCCTCCATGAATACTTACCCTGTTCATTTAACTCGCTCTCATTAAAGCTGTCATCAGATGGATGACTCTGGGGAAATCCCATTCTTGACTTCCTCAAATCTTCTGATGACTTATTAGCAGGATCTCTTCCATCTTCAGTATCATCATCTCCCTCTGAGGTCGTGGCAGATATCCAATCCACCAGACTATCAGTCCCCCGATTTTTTCTGCCAAACTTCAACAGCCGTTTGAAGCCTTTCGTCACATCTTTGCGAGACTGAGTATAAGAAGAATTAGCAACAAGAAAGGGTTTCTGCGCACTCCCCCATTTCTTTCTCATTCTTGCAGCATCAACCTCTGCTTGGCCCAGAGAATGGGAGTTCCATGATGCAGGGCTTCCAATTGGAGAATCCATGGAAGCATCAATATCTGAAGTCTCATGTGGATAGGAAAACAAATTTTGAACGTGTGAATTCCATGAGACGGGGCTTTCACAGGGTGAATCCTTTAGAGAACCTGTCGGATGGAATTTTGATGGCACAGAGGCAGCAAATTCGCTAATAGAAGCAGGGTGGTCAACTTGGGAAATAGATCTCAATGAATCATCATTTTCAGACCCAGATTTTACCGAATCATCCGAGTCCTGGCTCAACCTCGAATTTCCATTGGCAAATTCTTGGACTGCTACAATGTCAAGATCATCATCATCTTCCTCTTTTGGCATGTCTACCAAATCATCAGCCACAAAATCCGAGTCATCAAAATCGTGATCATTCATCAAGTTTTCAGATGTCATTGGAGCCTTTCTTGCACTGCTAGATCCTACACCAGGACCAACTCCATTACCCTTTCCATGGAAAAACTTTGAATTACCATTCTTTGAGAATTTGTCTTGAACACTATGATCCATCTGTCCCTGATCAAATTCCAGTGAAGCCAAATTAGCCACATCACCAGGCAAAGCAGACATGTCCTTAAACTCTACAGGACCAGCGGAACTTTTCCTTAAAGACTCAGATCGCTGAGTTTTCTCTTCCTTGACAAGAGGCAAATCCTCACCATTACTCTTGCTTCGAGCATAGCTTCTCACTTGTGAACGATTTGGAGCTTTGCTGATGACGGAGGAGGGCTTAGTGTTTTCTTTCCTGAAATCAGAGAAGCTGGGGACGGATTGTGCAAGAGGGTTTTCTAACGGTGCCCTCCGTCTCCCGGAAAAAGAGTTGGAAGGTCTGGCCGAAGATCTTGAACCTGGTGCTACTGAATTGCGAGGAGTCGACGAAGACAAGTTACGGTTAGGAAAAGGCTTCTTCATCTGGCTGCTTCTAGAAACACCATCATCTGGATATGCCTCAAGTTCCTCCTCTTCACTTTGAACAAGATCAGTTTGCTGACATCAGAAATAAAACTTCACTGAAGTTAGTTCCTCAAAATTTATTTACTGCCAAATTGTTTGGTTTCAAGTTTAATATAGCAGAATCCGTAATACCTTACCTACCAATAATTTTAGGAGGTTTTCAAAAACTCATTCACATAAGTACCTGCTCCTTCACATTTGACCGCATATTGAATGATCTCTGCTTCTCAGTACGTTGACGAGTATTGGAGAGTGATTGACGTCTCTCTGCTGAACCAGAAAACTTAGCCTTCATTTCAGCTCTACTTCGCTCAAGGCTATCATGCATGGCTTTCAGTTTTGCCTCCTTCTCTGCCCTCTTAGATCCCCACTCTTCCCTCAACTTTGCATCTCTTTTCTGCATGTACTTTTCATAGAACTTTCCTCTAGAATCATCAGAGAAACTAAGGTCAGAAAAGTTCCTCTTGAGAATATCGGCATCCTGATTATCCAACATCTTCATAGACGGAGGAGTATGGAAGTCCGTCACCTTATCTGAATTCCCACTTAAGTCAATCGCTAAGTTCTTCTCAGGCAGTTTAACAGGAGCTACCTCTTGGACTGTCGATTTCTTATGCTGCAACGCCACTGGTTCTATCTGGGAATCAGCAGGTTTACTCCTTCGAGCGGAGCTGGACTGATCCATGGGAAGGCGAAGCTTGTGTTCTGCATAGAACTTTTCCAACTCATTAGCCTTCATCTTAAGCTCGTCATTGAGCTCCTGGTTTCCCTTAGATTGCCGTACCCTCTGTACTTGCTCCATTGGGTTTGATGAAGGCATAGTCGACGTCTCTTGACTCTCAAGAGCCTTTGAACTGGGGAAAGGTAATTTACTATTCACATATGAGGAGTCGCCCCCATCCTTCTTTCCTTGAGCCCTCTTAATTTGTTCAGAAACAGCTGCAACTGGCTTTTGAAACTTCAGTTTTGGGATATGAGATTCTTCCGCCATGGTTTGCAGCTTCACAGGTGACACCAAGTCCGTAGCTGCTTCTTCATATTCCCCAGTAAGGGATCTCCACTTTGGTTGTGTTACTAATTGATCCCCACTGATTCCTTTTTCTTGCATTTCTCTAGCTTTAAGTCCTATACTGCCTTCAATTTGCCCAGAAAAAGATCGAGAATGTCCATGGAAACCCCTAGGACGGGATTTAACCTGTGGTGGATCTTTTATGGCAGGATCATCGATACCATTCCCACTTCTACTTTTGGATGTCACATCCCCAACCCTGCTTAGGGAACCTCCAGTTTTAGTCTTGGGGGCAGCCAGATTTTTCATCCCAGCTTCTTCCTTTTTATATGCAGAGCCCATCAGTTGCACCTCAGCATCCACCAATTCTATGTTGCTACCACCTTCACCTCCTGATAAGGAGTTATCCTTTTCTTCTGCACCCTCCTGACTGCTTACCCCTATCTGCTGTACCCTACCAGTAAAGGGCCCAGTTTGGATCACTGAACTTGCTAGATCCTTCCGACTGGTGCTTCCACCATCTGTCTCATCTTCTCTCCCTGATAAGCAGACATGGCTCTGCAGTTCAGCACGCTCTTTCTGTCCAGTATCTCCAAATTTACCCAAGTCACTCTTGCTATCACTTTGAAAAGAACCAGTGCTATCAGTCAAAACCTTTTGGTCTATAGCCTCAGACAAAGCAGAAAAACCAGTATGTCTTTCCTGAGAAATGGAAGTTGAGGAGGGCGTACACAAAGGGCTTTCGCCATTGTTCTCTCTCTTTTCAGCACTCAAGTCAATACTCATATCACTTGCACCACTCCATCTCCTCAACACAGCCTTCTCAACTGCTGCAGGTGCCAACGAAACATCAGAGGAGAGCCTTCTCAGCTCGATAGACTTGCTCACAGAAGGTTTGCTACCACTGCCGCTGTTAGAATTCTCTTTCTGTTTGCTTTCAAAGAGATTTATGCGGTCCTGAACGCTGAGCCGCCTACCTGGTTGACTTCTCTGGATTGTTGGTGATTCTTCATCTTTTTTCTCTTTTGCTTCCACGTCCTTCTCATTGGAATTATCATTTCGCGTAGGAAATGTAGTGAAGGACTTGGTTTGTTGACTAGTGGAGGCTTTTGATTGGTCTGACTGCTTTCCCACAGTTTGGGCAGCACATAGCTCTTGGTCACTCGAGTGTCTGTTTGAATGCACTAACAGGGGCCGAGAGGGTGCAGTTCGATCTTCTGTGGGATCATCAAGGGACATGTCAGATTCACATGAAGATCTAATTCCTCTCTCAGCAGCGCCTGACTTCCACAAGGGGAGCAGGTCTGGTCTTCTTTGGCACAGCGACAGGAATTTGGAGCAAGCTTCACTACACAAGTCAAACATAGTTCATATTCAAAACACTTGAAAGGAATCAGAACTATGAACATACTAGTAGAAGTATGCTGTCTAACAAATTATAACAGGAAAGTTACTAAGTGGAAAAAAGAGTGAAGTTAAAGGGCTGTTCTTGTAAAAGTAAACATTCAATCACTTTCCAAGACCTGCCATCAAAATGTGGTACCCCAACTTACTAAGACTATTATAACCCCCACATTATATCAGCGATCACAACTGGGCGTCTGCTTGTGATTCTAAGCTAGGATGACGGTAGTTCTTTCTGCCCTGGACTTCCATTCACATAAAAAATCAAGCAAGTATAAACTTTGGAGACAATAGGACAAATTAGAGAATTTGTATCGGTTAACCAAATTGAGTAACATGCGATCGGAAGGAAGTGGATGAACATGACAGTGAGAAGCGTGTCCGTTGACCCAGCAGACACCAGCATCAGAGAGGACAGTACAGCCATCCAAGGCCTCTATCCTCACTTGGAGAAAGATTTTCAGAAGGACAATGGAACACATCGGAGTCTCGAAATTTCTGCCTTGGCAAAGATGAAAGGTGCTTTCTTTCCTCAAAAATAAATAAACAAATACAGCTGAAGAGATGAGCTCATGACCCCATCAAGTGGGAATTCCCACTCCATCAAACAGATAATCCTTCTAGTGGCATTTTCGATATCAGAAACCCTTGACGTAATGGGAGCCACAGATAACTTGCATTCGTTACATGATGCTTCAGCTTAATATTTTTTATGCATTTGTAGATAGAATCTGTGAGGCCACTGGACGTGAATCAATTGTGTAGGGCCATGAGTATAAACACCTCATTTTGGGACGACAGCTCTCTGCTAAAGTTCTAAACCCAGAAATTAAAAACTGTATTTCTTCCAGCGAATGCTTCTCATCATTAGCAGATTTATACAAATCCTCAAGCTTGCAAAGTTGTCATTAATAAATAAAGCAGAGCCCTTTGACACCCACATAAAGCTTCAGTGCACTTTCAGTAGAAATTAGACATGGAAAAAGGAGAAAAAGATCATCAACGGAAACATAAAAGTCGCAAGCTGTTCAAAAGCTAAGAAAAGAAACAGCCGTATCTATACCAAAAATTAAGGGGCCAGAAAGCGACCATAGTATTCTCAACTAAATGTTTAGATCCTTCAAAACCGGCCTCTACAAGAAGCATTTCAAACGGAGAAAACTTCACACATGATAACACCACGGTTCCTGAGTCTTGAGACTGGCCTAAATCAATAAAAGTAGGCCAGAAGGATCAATCAAATAGAAGTAGTTTCTTACTTCAGTCGATTAGCTCCAAAGCAATCTGCAAAGAGTTGGAGGTCAGAGACACTATCAGGGTTAAAACCAGCCGCAGAAGCTTGAGTACATGCAGTGGTTAAGTCCTGCCTAACTGCAGCAAGCCGTACATCAATAGCCCTTAGAAGCTCCTTCCTGAATAATTAGAGAAATTAGAAAAAGGAAATGGAAATATTATGAGGTTTGAAAAAAGTGCAACTAGCTTTCTCATGCGACCAAAACATGCATGCACATGACAGAATAGCGTGTGCACGGCTGAGCGGACAGATGGACAGATACATGTGTTCGATAGTAGCTCTATACCTTAGCAAGAGACTTTATGGGATTTCAGAGTGATAACAGCAAAATAAAGACCATAGGCTAAGATGATCACCACCATCCCTGCTTGGTGTGACTAATCAATCTCTTCTAAGGAGAACTCTTGCTATAACAAACGAACCAGAACTGCATCACAAAATGCGAACCTATTCTTGTTTCCATGTTCCTTGGAGGCCAATCACTTGTAGCAAACATGTTAAAGCTCATGACATGTAAAACCAAGTCAGTGGGTAAACTTAAACCATCTCACAGAAAGAAGAAGGAACAGATAATTATGTCTGAAAAATCTGGCAGAGGAATTTTTCCCTCAATACCCCCTTTTCTTTTATGGCTGACATTGACAGCAGATTTCAGTGGGGCTTACAATGAGTAACATTCTTACTATGAATCCACTCCTACTTTGGTAGAATTAAAATCCCTCTTGATAACTAATCACCGCTTCCGACAAAACTGATATACAAACAGATATTCAAAAATTATTCATTGAGGTGTGTCATCTGTAATTGTAAAATTCTGAAGGAGCAAACTTTCGAGAATCATTAGTAACACTTGGGGAAAATAGCAATTGATTTGAATGTGTTTTTCAATTGTGACATAAGCATGCGTAACTTTTCCCCCCGCAACACCTCCGAAACAAAAGCTACTATAGATCCAGCCTGGCCACCATGGACAGAAAGAATATAAAATATACCGATGGAAATTTCAATTGAGCAACAAAATTAGATGGTGAGCAACGTGTTTATTATCTATACTAATGTAGTCTCTCTCCACCTAATAATTTAAGCTTTGGGCCTGAAATGTTAACAGAATTGATTTTTCCGTCGTACATTAATAAAAAAGACTAACTTTAACACTACTTAACATCTAAAAATCAAATCAAACCATATAAAGAATGCACATGGAGTTGAAGAATGGCGTTTAAGATAAATAAAGAAAGAACCACAAACAAAATGAAACATTAAGTGGGGTATGAAGAACTGAAACTTCGTTTTGAAACTATGCTAAAATTTCCAGCCCAATGATGCAGGCTACTATATGGAGGGATATGACACGAATACAAGATCGTTATAAACGCCTAAGCAAACGACATGGGAAACTTCAACAAGTTCAATACAGACCAACTGTACAGGCAAAGCTACACCAACTTTTGCTACAGATTCAGTAAGATTTTCTGAAGACGTATAGAATGACTTTTTGATAAAATGAGGCAAAGGTAATTACTTTGTTGCATCAGCTGCTGCGATTCCTGCTTCATCGCCACCTGGAAGAAAGAATGTATTGTAATTTAAGTTCAAATATAAAGCAGTTGTTTTCCCATCAGATCCTAGTTTTATCAGTTGTAGCGTTGAGAATCCAATTCACTTCAAGCATTCTCAAATTGATGAGACCCCAAGTTCCTAAAACCCTTCTACAATGTGCATCTTGACAATGCCTGCATCATTTATCTGTATTACAAGATGAATGATGGAGATCGTATCCCATATTCATTGTTTTCAAAGAAGAATCATTTGGCGTTCTGTGAATTATTTGTTGCACAATCTCTGCTATCATGTGTTGATAGGCAAAGTTCACTTCCCTTTTGATGTGGGATATCAACCTTACCTATATTTGAAAACAACGGAGATATTTGATGAGATTGACACAGGAAAGAGTGTAATTTTGGTTCATAATATTTCGCACAATTTTCATGAAGCGTCCCAGTACCCTTGCACAGCACAATATTCCCATTTCCTGATCCAAACTCTTCTGTCCTTATATTACACTACATGATGCGATTCAAAAAGGGACATTCAAATGCACAAACTGGAGGGAGAATCACAATTGCTGCATTTAAATGAATGCATATATCACACCACTCAATTACATGAACATTCTCCAAAGAAAGCTGGATCTATATAAGTATCCAAGGATGGTGCCTAGAGATTCACAAAAAGGGAAATATAGACCCATATACACGGAGAGAAACTAATCTATTTCAGTATTTGTGCTCAGAAATTCAACAGTATTAAGAATAATCAAGCCACGCCTGATTAGGTTGGACGACATACCTGAGGCATCAGAATTTTGATCCCCAGACCCCTGATATAGTAAGTTTTGGAAGTCAGATAGATTAATAATATTGGCTTTCCAATTTAATCATGAGAACTCTACACCAAGATGAAAGGTAGATTACCATCGAATAGATTCTTCGAGCTGCTTCCAATTGAGACATTTCTGCATCAAATGTATTCACCAGTTCCAAAACCTCGGGAGTACTAACAAAGCGAACAAACCTGAAACCAGACAGTGCACAAGGAATTAAAGACGCCAACTTTATCAAAGTGCACAGCACCACAGACATCCTTGCAGGCCGATAAACACGGAGATGGGCATTACCGCTCAAGAGTTCCCTTTGTGAACCATGTTTGCCCACCATTATGCTTTCTTGTTTCAAGTTTTATTGACTGCGCTGCCCGGACAAATTGCTCTTCAGCAACCTTTAGATGGGCTACAAATGGCTTTACTAAACCTGATGCCAGCTTCTCAGAATTCCCATTGCTAGAAGCAATCAATTCACACCTACCAAAAAAGGAAATATTTGAAAAAAAAAAAGTATAAAAACACCACCAACTGAAAAATAGATTAAGTAAAACCATCTCACCGTGAACGCTTTGGCGATAGCTGGAAGACAGCATAATCAAGAGGCATCTCCGATTTCATTGTCCCAGGCTTTTATCTGCTCAATTTATCATCCACCTTTTCATTTAGCAGGACACGCATCCCCACCCATAGATCCCTGTGGCCGTCAGCATAATCAGAAAAACAAAAAGGCACCTCAAAGGCACAATGTAGTATAGTCGAAGATGATACAGAACACAGAATAGATTAATCAAATCAGGCAACTGTAATCGGATAGAAAATATACGATGCGGCAGACAAACAAATGCTTCAGTAAGTCCACTGTCCACCTGTACGAATAGAAACGCAATTGCTAAAGTTGGCCAACAAAAAACAGTTCTTGACGCAACAGATCTCCATCAAAATCTATCGACAAGCAAAATGCAGCACAATTTCAGCCCGCAGACCTAAACAGACACCCACGGCATGCTACCCGACATCGCAAACAATCCAGATCTGATTCCACGAAAACCAAAACGAATGCAACATAAATTCATCAACAGGACGCAGACAGCAACCAATGACACGTGCGACTAAGCAGAACCAGAACCCAGGACGCGAAATGCAAGCTCCGAAACCCCCTCCGCGAGTTGGGAAAATGAATCAGAGCTGAAACCCGACTGAGCCGACAATCGAGTGAGATCTTCCGATTGCTCAATCGCTAAAATTCGTGCGTCGGACTCACCTGTTCGGGCACTGCTCTCCGTATCTAATCTCTCCCGACGAATCGCCTTTCGTTGGGGTGATTTTTGAACTCTGTGAGTAGCAGTAATCTTTTTTTTAAGGAACTAACCTAACAGTGACTGCATTATTTCGCTTTACTCATTCTCAAATGTACCTCCCTCTCCCTCTCCCTCTCCCTCTCCCTCTCTACACCTTGAAGATACAGTAGAGAGAGAAAGTGGTGGTGGAAAGAGAGAGAAACCAAAAAACCCAAAGTGTTCTTTTTGCGCTTCAGACAGACAGACGCTCTGTTTTGTGCGAATTCGGGACTCTCTCCCTCTCTCTCTCTGTGCCAAAAATTTGAAAGATAATAAGGACTCTGGTCAGATTCCGAAATGACCAACATGCCCCGAACTTCAGTCCTTTTTTCTTTCGACATTTTTTGCCCATCTTCTTAAAATATCCGGTTACCATCCAGCACCATCACCTTGAATTCTGCTCGCGTCGAGGAGGCAGAGCCGTTGCTTTTTTCGTTGTTTTGACAAAGAAATGGGGGTGTGTGTTCAAAATTTGAATCCCTCTTGATTTCCTCTAGCATGATTTTTTTCCTATTCACTTAAAACAAAAGTTTCTCAAACATCGGGGAAATTCAAAAATCTCCATACATCCGATCTCATGTTCAAACACATATGTGTCTCGACTAATCATTCGAAGACATGTCATTTGCGCCTCCCCGCTTGACATTCAAGACGCCTCTAATCATATTTAGGATAACTAAAAAAAAAACCATACATTAATGATTGAATAATTGTATTCGGACCATATAAAGAGTTCAATCACAACGTTAGCAAGTTTTGTTAGGAGCTAATACGTGGTTTAAGGCCATCAATCGATGAAGGAATAAATTTATTTTTCTACATGAGGATACTGTGCATAAAATTAGAAAATGGAAGTGTGTTTTTTTTTTCCGGACAAATGTGATTTTTCTTTCACTCGATAACCATTCTACTTTGTCATTCTCATTCTCAAACCCTATCAAATCCCTCATTGAAAAAACAAAATCTGCTTAATGAACCTCATTAGTTGCGTCCATTCAATTAATGAAACCGATTTACCTAAATTCTTCAACTCCTTGACTCGCGAATTGCATCGAGAAATCACGGATCCAAAATAAATAGAAATTAGATCACGAAACCAACATGCATTCGGTGCAATTTTTAGCCCACTTTAATGGGCGCTACCCAACGACGATCCATCTTTGAGGAGCCAAAAAAGAAAACAAACCACCAATTTTGATTGAACTCGATAAGCCCAACTCGCATGTACCGTTGAAGGAGGTGGGACCCGTCCGATGCAATGGTGAATGCGATCCGCGCTTGCGTAATTCGGATGCACCCGATCCTCGCTTTTAATCTAGGGTTCAGTTGCGACACGAGACACTAGCTATCTCCGTCGGCAACAGCTGTCGCATCAGCAACGACCTAATTTGCTCAATTTGCAGCGGACAGCGTTCCCAATTTCACCATCTAGGAAACAAACCCACTTTTTCGCCCTCTCAAGGACGTCGCCATCACCCTTCCCTCCCCATTACCGCAAACGCAATCACGGTCACCAGTCACCACCACACAAAGGGCTTTGCCCCCCACGCTTCCAAAATGGACCACCATCGCTCGTGCCGAGGGGCAGTTTCGTCCATCCGGTGGCGCGATCAAGGGGAATAGTCAACTATTCCCATTCCTTTGCCGTAAGCAATCAATCAAAAAGCATTTAACGGTTTTCTTTGGAAGTAAAAGCGAGGAGGAGGAGGAGTCGTGAAGGTGAAGCAGCGAAGTCGTGGGCATCGGTCGGGTCTTCTTTCCTCTTATAGTACTAAGAAAGATTCATCTTCCTTTTTATTTATTGTTGGCTATTTTTTTTTTTGACGAAAATTGGCTAATTATTTTGAAAGAGATTATTTAATTAGTTGTGTTCATTTCATGCGTGCGCTTTTACCATAATACCCCCTGCCAAATCCAGTAGAATTTGTAGTTTTCAATTTCGGCCTCGAGGATTTACATAACTCTTTTTTTTCGTCGCACCGCAAAAATAATTCAGAAGATTGGAGTCTTCCCTCCTTGTCATTCGATTTGGCAAAGATAATAAAAAATGCTAACGCTCTAAATAAGGGTGAGCTCTATCTTTGAACTGTGATCACCGAAATTTAGAAATTTTAACAATCACGGCAATAAACTTTTAACTTTATAGTAATGCATCTGGTTAGCGTAGTTGGTTGGAGATTTACATATTTGCAACTCGGGAACTAGAGGTTAACGCGTTCAAATTCCACTAACCGCATGCAAAGTCCTCGTGTTAAGGCATCCTGCATAGGCCAAAAGTTCGGACTTAATTCAATCGCAGGCCCTGGAAGGCATTTCATGAGCCTCTAGAAAATCGAACATTCACAATAGCGCATCTCTATTATATTAAAAAAAAAGTTCGCTTTAATTTATACGAGTTATTCTATACATTCAAATTCGTTTTTTTTTTATTGACTCGCTTTTAGCATAAATGGACTTATATTTATTGAACTAAACACATGGACCAATGTCATTGTCAATTGGACATCGCATCAACATTTCATTAGTATAAACTGGTTGATTTTAGATCAAAGAGCGTATAAATTGTCGACAAGACAAATCAAAGTTCAATTCTTCGAGAAATTAAAATCAAAATTCGGCAACCTAATTGAACAATATTAATCCTAAACAACATACAAGAACCTCAATACAAAATTTATTGAAAGAGGAACTTCTTATGGCATCAAATTTTCCATCTAGAAATCAAACACATCAACATTGCTCAACATAACTAGTTTGCAACCCACGTTAGCAACGAGGCTCCGAATTCACATCGCCACGTGTCACTCCCACGAGCTTTTGGATTTTCCGTTTGTAAAATCGGCGCGGGAGATTTCCCGACCGTCGCTTTCATCAGAACGTGCCTCTTTGTGGATGAAAGAAAAGCCTTTTTTCCTTTTCTGTTTTTTTTTGTGGCCGAAATATGATGACATTTTTGGTCCGGCTTGAGTTGACTATCCTTTTGTGTACATCAAAATTCCTCTCCAGCCAATGACATCGCGACAGCTGTCCCTGGCTCATCACGCTCGCATCCTACTAAACCTTTTCCCCACCAAAATGCTCATGCGTTTCTTTGATTTCTCCATTTAATTTTCGCTTCGCGCACGATGCTAATAAGTTTCTAATTTGTACAATTTGCGTGATTTAGCCCCTTTCGTCGCTAACCATTAACATTATCGATTGCTCATTATGACATGCCATAGTTACATTTTTCATTATCAAAATAATATAGAGAGAACGATTCGAAAGAGTACTTATCAATCTTTCCTCCATTTTCACATAAAGTCGCTCAATTTCGAGTTACATCATCACTCACGTCTTGCTTAGCAATCGGCTATTCTACCGCATCTTGAATCAAGCAACTTAACGCAATGAATTAATTCGAAAAAATTGCTACAAGGAAGGGCAAAGCGGAAGGGCTACAAATGGGACTTAATTTAGATAAAAAAAAAGGGGGTGGAAGGGCAAGAGGCCTTTTTCCTAACATGTCAAATTGTCGATCATAGCTCTGTATTGGGTTAAATTAAGGTTGTATAGGTGTGAAACGAATTCAAGGGCATCCGTAGTAACTGAGGGGGCAGAAGGCGCGATCTCTTGCCTATTTGTCACACCCTACTCTTTGGAATCACTGCATCACCGACAAAAATAAATAGCAATGCGAGTGGACCACATATTGACTTCTTAGCTCGTATGTCGCAAAAAAGCGAGACTAATAGGGAAAGAGAAAATGGTATACAACCCAGTGCCTTGTGATCCATTCGTTTTCCCTTATAACATACGAAAATTTTGCTAAGTGAACACAATTTATTTAAAACCGCCATCGTGAATTCGGTTATGTTCATCTCCCTACGAACTAACTCTCTATATCGACATGTTCCATGAGTTCGGATTCACTTGTCCAAACCAAAAGCTCATCGACTTTTCTTGGACAAAAGGGATGGCTTTGGTTTCATGGCAACATGTCCATCTTTTTCATCTTTAAGATTTATCATTGCCCAAAGGCCCATGTGGGGTGATTTACCTCTTTGTCATCACATGGAATGTCATCCCACCCTGTTGGGATCGGGTAAGATTTTGCACCCAAGGAAGGCCCCCCACAATTCCTTTCCACTCTTTCACGAAAAGAGACAATTATGGTTTCGGGTCATGATTGTTTGATTAGAGATCCATTGGACGAGAACGGGTTTCGGAAACGGGGTCGTGGCTTCATGTAAAGGCGATTTCGAGGTTAAATCGACCCGACCCGAAGGTGATATTCATCTTTTATATGAAGGTGGTGATGGTAAGCTAAAAAGAAAAAAAAACATTTGGAGGTTGTGTGAATGTGATCCACATGAAAGTGGGGCCAAAATCGCACCGAAGTCCTACCCGCACAAGGCAGCTGCACCCGATGCTGTTGGGTTGACGGGCCCATTAGTCATCGACTTTCTCTCCGTAAAGCTTTTTTTCTCCCTCTTCCCACCACCTCAACGACAACTCAACTCAGATTTCAAAAATTAGGGTTTGTGTCACCGGCCACTTCAGCAGTCGGTGGTCCTATTTAAAAAAAAATTATTATTTTTTTTGGTTAATTTTCTGGCTATTAAAGTCAGCACTGCAATCAATTTTGACCTTGAGCATGAAGGTGCACATGAATTTCAAATGCTTCCCATGACGAGTTCATTTTACTTGCCACGCGTCTCCAGCTATTTATCCATGGCATGCTTGTGCAATTTTTATTTATTTATTTTGGGTGGGTTTTGGTGTTTTTCCTTCTTCTTTTTTTTTCCAAAAAAGATAGGAAAATGCGACGACAGAGAAGAGGATTTGAATTGGGTTAAGCGAGTCACCACCATGACCATAAGCCCATCCCATTAAATTTGGACTTGAACAGATCAAAGGAAATTCAACTCCAACACTACACAACAGCAAAGATTATGTCCGAAAAGCTTGTTGATCCCCGCGAGCTATGTGGGTCGTTTTCCAATTCCGGTGCTCACCCTTTGTCGCCCGGACAGATGACTTCCAGAGTTCGGCGCATCAGGTAATCGCTAAAGCTATGGAGTCGATGCGACGGCGAGGCCGAGGATAATGGGGAATTGGAGAGACACGAGGTAGAATGATACCACAGGGTGATCCGCTAGACACGCCCCCAAATGCCCTGTGACTTTAATGTCGATTCTCATATACTGTGGCGCAAAACCATCAAAAAGAATTATCCAAATCCTCATATCAGCTATTTGAACTATAACTGTTCCCAACAAATGTATGATCTGTCAAGGCTTGACTGATTTGAAAGGGCCTCCCCAAAAATTTGAAAGCATATTGTCAGTAAAGAGTGTCGGAGAGAAGAACACTAGTGATTTGATCATACCATATGATGAAATATAGGGTTTATTTATCAAATGTATCTTTTAGCAAGTAGGAAGAAAACATCTCGGGTTGAAATCACTGGGCACGGTCGTTTGTCTATTATATGTTAGGCAACATCTTAGATTTCGTTTAGTACTTTACTATATTTTTTTCAGCTGCACTCAGCGATATTTTTCATTAATTTAAAAGTTTTTCATTGTTGAGCTACGTCCACTCCCATGTGGAGGAAGACTAATGAAATGCAAGCCTAAAGTTTTGGGACATAATATGTACGGAGAAATTAATTGAAGGGCTATATTTTGGCCAATATGAATGGGTTTCTCCCTCGTTAAGCAGTAGCAGCAAAGCATAATCGGCGAGAGGCATTGGGCTTGAAATTATCCACTTTTATCCAGGAAAGAGAACCTGGAGGTCCAAATAGGTAACATGCAATGAACTTGAAATTATCCTATGTGAGCCGCTTTTCTGGCGGCAACGGCTAGCGGTGGCGGCGAAGCTGGAGAGGAAGAACAGGAGTACGACGACGGCGGAGAAAAGACGGAGGATTTGACCCTGCAACGGGAGAAACAATTCATTACCATTAGAGACTGCACAAACATAGAATTTGGCTGCACAAGAATCGAGTTGTTTTGACCGAGCCTCTTATTCTCACAAAATCATATTCTCCCAATATTAGAGTCATAGACACTGCAAAAATTTCAAATGTGATCACATCCTGGCTTTTCAATAGGTAAATACTAGTGGTGTAAAAACCAAACAATTTACCCGAATCGACTCAAATTTAAGGTCCATGGTCGAGTTGGGATCGATCCGATACAACTAAAGCATTTGACACGTGACTTACACGTGGATTGCATGATTCTCTGGTTGAGATTTGGAGAGCATCTTAGGATTGAAACAAATTGTATCGGAAGGCACAAATGGGTCACAGAATACTCGAAACACTTACCAAATGGAAAGCCAATGATGATAAACTGACACGCTTGACTTGGGCTTAGATGGGCCTAGGCCTGCAATAGGATTCCTATATAACTAATATAAGCAATTCCCCAATCAAGTAACTGGTTGACTTTGAAACTGACCGGTTGAGATCGACATTCCTTTCCATCGTTCTCTCACCAAACCTTCTTGATTTCTGCTTCACATTCATCTCCATGTCAAGTCAATCACTCAATCCGTCTTAAAACAATGGCGATGAAGTGAATCATTATGTTCTGGCTGAACCAACACGTAGACACTCCCTTCGAACCCAAATTCTATTCGGTGGGGCTGGATTTGATTGTGATTGGGAAAAAGGTGAAAAGGACTAGGCCGTTCAAATGGTGCCAAATTCCATCCAACGAGAGTGAATTTCTTTGCGTGTGCTCAGATGATAATTCGAATTCAATAATTGACTGTTGTGTGAACTTTGATACTATAATAGATCCGTCTTTGAAGATTGGATCAGTATTTGCAAGCAATAGCAAGTTAATTCACTTTTTAAATCTACTTATTCTAGCTACTTTGTGGGATCCACATCTTTATCTTAAAATTATGTATTCTTTTTTCATATGAAAGAAGATCTTTGTTCTGACAAAAAAAAAAAGTGATTTTCTCTTGCCAAAGAATGAGCTGGATCGTGACATTGATCATCATGATATAAATTGATTGCACAAGCATTGAAAGATCTGAATCAATCGCACAAATTAAAGGATATTCCATTTTAGCAGCACAGAAACTTTATGCTCCACTCTGGCCTCATCCGCAAAGAGAGCCCCCACATAAAAGCAACACCGCAAGTTGTCAACATTAACAAAAGAAGGAGCACCACACCAATGGGGGGCATGACAAGGCAACCCGTTATTACTAAACGAAGAGCTCTAAATTTTGATTTCACGATCGTCCCCCCAATCAGTCAGTGAAATTAGCAATCGTGGCATGCGGCTCACAGGCCTTGGCGGTGGGGCTGGGTTCGACGCTGGGGCTGGGCTCGACCGGCTTCCCTAGGAGCTCGGCAGGCAAGTCCTTGATGCCTCTGAGGTAGAAGGTGTAGAAGAGCTTGTAAGGGAAGACGAGCTGCTGGAGCTTGACCTGCCCGGTTGCCCCCTCGAAGATGCCGGACCCGCCGGTCACAGCCAGGTACGTGTCCTCATAAGTCAGGTAAGGGCCCTGGACCGCGATGTGGCCGTAGTCCCCGAAGTAGAAGCTGAAGATGGCCTCGTAGCGGTCGCCTTTCTTCTCCGGCTTGTTCTGGATTAGGATGCATATGCCTGCGGTTATGCCCAGTCTCTTTTGCAGGTCCCCACTGTACAACTGCATTGCGAATTTATGGAAGAAAAAAATCAATCAAGTGATGTTGTGGTGCTGCTTAGAATTTAGTCCTTGGACTAAATCCTGATAGTTCCATTCCTGTACATTATAGATTGAAAAAAAGTTTTAATTTTTATCTTACCAAAGTTACAGTATTTCAATCCTGTGTATTATTCATCAAATACAGACGCTAGTCTTTTTCCCAACAAATAAATTGTGACCCTACATGTTAACGGTGAAGAAGAGACGGATCTTCACAATAAGCTTCAGGGGACAAATCAACGTACTCTATTATTGCCCAGTAAGAGAGATTGTTGACCAGTAAGATCCCGACAGAATCAAGCGCAAGCAGTTTAGAATAAGCAGTTATGCCCAGTAAAAAGGCCAAGTATTGACCCTCCAACGAAAAAGGTTTGCAAATGTCCCGCTGAGTGAGTAACATGATCCAGGAAGACGAAAGATGCGTCGAACAATGCAGAGATGAAACAAAGTGAGGAGCAAGGAGCTGACTTTGTTGCTGAAAGGGATGAGATCGCCGAGCGAATTGACTGGCTTCTGGCTCAATTTGAGGATAGCCGGGCTTCCTCGATCTCTCTCGTTGATCTCGTACACGTTCAGTTCTTGCACTTTCCCTGTACAGACCCATACAAGAAGTTCTTCATCAGTAATCTTGAGAAAGTTAAGGTTAAAGGGTTCGAATCGATTCGCACTGACAGGAAAAAGAAGGCATCGGGACCCGGATCTTTCATGAGGTCACTGCGTTCTCGTCGTTTCTCGAAAAGAGATCGACTTGATCCAGCAAAATGAGTTCAGACAGGGACCCTTCTTTTTCTCTGGGAGGTTTTGCCAAAAAAAAAAAAAAAAGTGGGTAAGGAACTGTACCAGGGTTTGAGTCACCAGCAGGATAGGCCTGGCTCTTGCAAGAGAAGGATCTTCTGGGCAAGGCAGAGAGGCTCTGGCTCCTGCTCGAGGGAGACGTCGCGGCGAGCTTAGGCAGAAACGGGGTCGAGAGGCTGAAGGGCACGAGCGTCTTGGGAGGCGAACCGCCTGCAGATCCGGAGCTCCTGGCGAGCTTCGAGGAGGAGGAAGAGATGGTTCTGAGAGCAGAGCTGGAACAAGCCATCGTCGTTTTGACAGAGAAACTAGCAAGATTGGCTGATGAATGGGTTTTTTGGTTTTGGGGTCAGACAAGCAGTAGAGGATGGAAGGGAAAGCTGAGTGTTATTATATAGATGGATGGATGGAGAGATCATTAGGTGCATCTAAAAGTGAATTCGAGCATGTGAATGGAGTGGGAATTCACATAGTGGACGGTGGTGGAATCTGGGAGGAGTAGGAGGAGGAGGAAAGAGTGGACTGTTGAATGATGACTGGGTTGATTCCTTGGAATAGTCAATGCCCCTCTCGATGGCAACATTAATTCGATTTATGGAACACTCCTAGAACCACATCAAGAAGTATAGTGTGTGCAGCCGAGCCTGAATAAATTACGAATTTCAGACGATTCAACCCATTGCAATTTTTCGATCAATTGGTCGATAGCAGGGGCAGATTTGGGTCGGGCAGCGTTCGGAAAGCATAAAAATGGATTGTTGAACATTTGAGCTAGTTGGTCGTTGAGTTCTAGATTTGGTTGTTAGTATTCTTCAAAGAATATCTTGATTTGGGTGTAGAAGAAGATGAAAGAAGTGGCTTTCGGTTAGAGATTGTATGCAAACGAGAAAAAAATTTTTTTAAAAAAAAATGAGCATTTACATTTTATTCAAAGGTTCTCCATCTAGTCTTTATTCATGCATTCATTTCAAACTTTCAAAGTTATTGTTATTCTCTTGGTTCCAACGGGAAAGGGGGGCATGGCAGCAAAACAAATAATTTTTTTTTTGAAGTCCCAAAGTCGAAAAATCAATAATTAGAAAATTATAGTGAAAAAAATCCAATTAAGAGCTTTTTTTTTTTAAAAAAATTGTTGAAAGAAGAAATTAAGGGACTGCCCATATGCACTTATAAGCAACTTTCGTCTCGATAATTATATTTAGAATTTTGAACACAAATTAATCATTTTAGCTTCGAAAGTTATAAAACAGGACACAGCTATAAGAATTCTTCTCCTTTAAAAGTTCTTTTCAACCAAAGACCCGATTGACCCAATAATATAACAATCTCATGCCACGACAAGCACATAGCCAACCCAAAGTCCACTACCAAGCCAACCAACCCCAAGTCATGGACACATCGTGCTTCATATTTTTTAAAGATACCGTCACGTTCTGCACATTGCCCCACTTGGGTAAGAAATATCAACCTTTTTCTAGGGTTTGAGAGTGGTGGGACACTCGATCTATTAAGGATTTGTCTAGGAACACTTATTACTTTATGACTCTTGAGAGAAGAGCATCGTAAGTTTCGGAATTTAATGTCAAATTTTTTTCTAAGCTCACTTAAGTGCCAAGTCGAAGAAAAAATCCATTTGCGTGCCAACGGCAAGAAATTTCTGCCAAAAAATATGCGTGACATTTATAATTAAAAATTTTAGTGACATGTAATTTATAATTAAAAAAATCCACGTGAATTTAAAAAAAAAAATCAATCCACATTGCAAATATTTTTACAAATTCAGTCCAAATAGACTTTAAGCTAAAAAAATTAAATTTAACTAAAAAAACCTAAAAAAAAAAAAGGGTTTGGCTTTGCAGTGGCGAGGGCCCCACCATCGCCGATAATAGCCGGCGAGAGTGGGGATCGCCTGTGGGGGTCATTGGCCCTCGTCTAGATCTGGTTGTTGGCAGAACCCTACACTAGCGCCGGATGACAAAGTGGGTGAAAGTGAATATTGAAGGAAGCATGGTTCGGGCATTTCGTCGAATACTTAGTGTGCGAGCTCAACAAATGGAGAGTTGAAAAATGCGCGAGAAGTAAAGAGAAGATGGGAAGAAGCAAAGAGGAGATGGGGATGGTCGGCAAGGGTCACCAAACCCCGATCATCCCACACCCTCGCCGTTGCAACGCACTACTTTTCCTTTCTTTTTTAGTTTTTTAGCTTTTATTTTTTATTTTTAAATACTTTTTAATTATTAGCTTTTTCTTATTGTCGATTGGGATTCTCCGGCTAGTCACATAAGATGAGGTCATTAATAAACAAAAATTATCATGTAAAGTTTCAAGCATTGTACACCTTGGCACTTCTAGTATCCTTTTGCCATTACTTTTGCTTTATCCAAATCGTGCAATGAATGCATTTCGATTTTGTTCGTAACTCACAGCACCTAAAAAGTTTCGCATTGTACAAATTTCAACACATAAAATTGCATATAATTCTCCTTGGAGAAATTTGCAAATTTTGATGCGGTGACTACGTGTGGATAAACATTTCGTACAACTTAGCAAACTATAAAAAAATTATTTTTGCCAAAGTACAAACAAATATGGTTTAAAAGAAATGGCAAAGCCGATTGTTATACTTAGATGGAAAATTTTCAAATAAAACCCCAAAGTGCCATCATTTTCTCAAATGAGAATATGGAGTGAGCATTCTTTTAAATAAGGGCCTAGAATAGCCACATAATCTAAAAAAAGGGCATTGTCTATCATTTACTTTTCTTTTTATTTTTCTTTGTCATTGTTCATCTTCTTCCTCCATTCCGACTTACTGTTCATCTCTCGTTGCCACCGCCTTCACCCACCGTCAAGCCTTGAGTCTCCCCAAAAACCTACATTTTCCCAGCAGCCAAACAACTTTGACAATTTTTTAGACCAAAAAAAAAAAAAACACAGCTTTGACAAATTTGACCAAAAAAAAAAAAACAGAACAACTTTGAGAAATTCGACAGAAAAAAACACATTTGAAAAAAGGTGGAAGAAAGCAATCAAACTTACCGAGATGGAACCCTCCGACCCTGCGAGTCTTAAAAATCTAGAAGATGATTCTCCACCAAACGATTCTAGAGGCCATCGAGATATCGGTCACTATAGACTGCCGCAGCAAAGCATGTAGGGATGATTGCTAGAAATTTTTAGTTAGACAATCGTATTTTGCACGACGATCCCTCAAGACCCAAACCAAAGGCTCTCAAATCTGTAAGTTGTTTGAATTTCATATATTTGCTCATCTAGAATAAGATGAACAGTGACAAGGTCAGACAAAAGTATTGAACGATCCCTTTTATCCGAAAGAAGATGTTCGACAGAGGAGGATGTATGAGGTGAGCTTGCGTTTGTGTGGTGGGGTTGCTTACACTGGACAAGACTAGCATGTGAATTCTCGGTCAAAAATATGAAATTTGGAGAAGATGAAAAGCATAGCTTCTCTAGCAAAATTTGGAAGAAGATGAACTCGCCCATATTTAGGACAGGGTCGGAGCACTCTCTCGATTTTCCTTGCCTCCGGTCGGCGAGGTCGTCGGCCATCATCGATGCCCCACCCGGCGGTGGAGTGGCGACCGCGTGTGGTAGAGGCCACCTGTATTATTTTTTTTAATATATTGACTTCGTTAATTTTTGAAAAATAGAAAAAGGGAAAACAAATGAAAAGTCACAAAGACGAAAATGTCCTTGAGACTAGGCTCTCGTTTGAAACTACATGACCACCGTAGGCTTTATTTGAGACAATCATGACCAGATCATGCCTTTATTTGAAGCAAAATGCACTTTAAGCTCTTATTTGAGAAAATGATGACACTTTGAGCCCTTATTGAATTTTTTCCTTCTTAGATTGCTTTCGTCATGATCTCGTCGTCGTTGTTATGAAAATCTTCTAACGCAAGGGAAATTTGAAATAGAAGACTAGGCTCCATTTGTTTAGCAAATAAATAAATAATTTTAATTTTCTTTTATCCTAAAACAAACGTTTGAAACAATAAGTTAGTTGAGAAAATTTTCATCAATAACAATAATTTATTTCTAAATATTTTCTAGACGGGAAAAATTTGTTTATTCACTTTTGTGAGCTTGTGAGCGATACAAGCGATCATTTTTAGAAAAAATATTTTTTCAATCACTTATATTTCGTGAAACAAACGGAGCCTAAATATGTTTATTATTAGCAAATTGATACACGGAAACCAACATGCATCTTGGAAGAACAGTTTCTTGATACATCTGAAGCTCGAATTTTGTTTTGGGGTACCAAACGAATCAACTTTCCTTTTCCATCTCTTTTCATTGCCGATGAATTATTTGCGAACATCATTTTAACATCTAGCAACGAACTCCCTAGTATCTGTGAAATTATAGGTTTGTGCGCTGCGCCTAGTCCAAACGCATCGATATCATGGATTCGTAGTTACACGACAAGAGAATACCTTTCTCGTTCCCCACCGTGAGAGTCATCGCAATGATCGACCATTGCTACAATACCCAAGACTAGCATTTGCTGCGGTTGCCGTGGTGGTTAGGAGTGAGCGATTTCAAGATCGGTTGAAGTTCTACATAGAATTTGGAACCTATTCATCGAAATGGTTTCTTAATTTTGGGAACTTGAAACCTACCATAAATATCTTGAAACTTAAAACCTATCATGTTACATGTTCTAGGGTTGGCTCTAGGGTCTATCTAGATTTCATCTGGATACTTGATTGAAAGATTACAAGTGAATCATCACATTTAATGACTACCATTTACTTGTACGATCCATCGACCATAACTCATATTTACACAAGCGAAGAATTTGAAATATAAATAAAGTAAAAGTCTCCATCATGGACATCACTAGAAGTGAAAGCTCATATTAGTGAAACCAAAATCGTCGGAGTCAATTTCCCAATTTTCGGAACCTAAAACCATGCTTGCATGTGGTGGGGGCGTCTCTCTCAACGGTCGAGATCCGGATAACTCGATACGGCTTTCGCGACTTTGTGTTGTGGTGGCTGCCCGCGATTACTCGCCTCGACCCTTTTGCTTTCATGGCCCATTTTCAGTGTCGTCGGGGCAATCAACCACAGTGACGATTAGATCATGCCCCTGCCGCAGTGGGCCTTGGGTTTGACCATACCAGGCCTGGCCAATAAATGAGTCCCATCATCAAGGCCTGTCCGTACACAAGTTCTTCCAAAACGGGTCAAGTCCAGTCGAGGCCGACTTTGAGATCATGGGCGGGTCGGTCGAGCCCCGACTTAGAAATTGCAGATTCTAAACAAATATCCACGGCTGATGCTCGCATGCATATATAAAAAAAAAATCACGGTGTCCGCTGTATTACTTTTCTCAGCGTAATTAACGGTTTGGAAGTCAAAATTAAGGGTGACCATGGCCGACCATGGCCCAGTGGAAAAGTTCCGGATCTAGATCTTGAAATTGATCATGTTATAATAGGTTTCAAATTTTTAGAACCTGTTTTGGAACTTACTCTATTTTTTTCGGTTCGGTTCCATGGTCTACCCGATAATCTATTTTTTTTAATTTCATTTTTTCCAATAAAATGATATGAGTAGTAATGAAACGATTTAAAGTAAAAGATGAATAATAACATCAAAAGCAACAATTCCTAATATGAGAAATAAAAATTACAATCTACCAAAAAAAAAAAAGAAACAAGCCAAGTGAGAATAGTTTTTTTTTAACATTTGCTTAAAAATAGATTCCAAAATTGGTCCAGTTCCGAGGTATTTGGAGCCGAGAACCGGTCCGGTTCCAACCATTTCCCAAAATTTATAACTCGGGTTTGAATGGAAATCGATTCCTGGACCTATTTTTTGGGTTGTTCGATTCGAATTCCGAGTAAACCCGATCTGGTTGCACATTTTTAATCAAAATGCTTTTTAAATATACCTAGTAATTACTTTTGTTTAACTTTAAAAATACGATCCGTAAATTTCACCATCCCACGAAAGAAAATTATTTCGGAAATTCACGTGCGTATAATTAAAACAAAATCATACATAGGACTCGGGGCCAACAAAGATCAAGAGGTCTTATTAGGGGTAGGCATGACATCAGCAGGGATCAACTCCTTGAATTTCCTTTTTTTTTTTTTTGGTCGAAGTCTCCTCCAATTTAAACAAGTTTAAATTGGAAAAGGGGAAATAAAAACTTTTAGAAAATTAAATGAAGTGATCATTGTCAACGAAACAACAAGGCGTATAGATCAGACAAAACTGACGGCCCTGATGAGCTTTTCCGATGAGTGGGACCCCTTGATTCTTCCTTGGCGGTACAATCTTGAAATGTCAGAAAAGAAGAGAAAACGACGACAGCCTCCTCGTCATCATCATCAATTCCCGTACGCAGGAACACCGAGACGAGACGAGACGATGGACTGTTGTTGTATGAAATCCCGCTGCCATGCACGCCATCCACCACTCCTTTTCCTCTTCGTCCAGCCCATAGTGACAACAACCCTTCCTTCTCCCTCTCTTGCATGTGTCTGTTCTTACTCTATCGTCTCCAGTTTCACCAAGTTGTAGGCGAATGTTCGAGCTAAAACCGAGCCAGAGTCACCAGTCGTTCCATTCCAACTTCACGCCCATCTTCTGCGTGCTTCTTCCGTGGAAATCGAACGACAAAGCAACGAGAGACGCAGAGGCTTTTTTACACTCGAAAATGGGGGAAATGAGACACCGAATTTACTGTTTCTACGATTCCCTAACCGGCATCATTTGTCTAGTGAAGTCCCATCATCGTTCACGATCTAATTATACTAATATGCTCATTGTTCCGAGAGTATAAACGATCGAATTACTTCAAAACTCTAGAAATTCATATTTAACAACCTTTAAAATATGCAGGAGAGAGCAGTGGAAATATATTCCTACTACCTGCACATATCTTCGATTACGATTGATCAAAGTTAGAGACGGGGGACAAGGGGGTGGTTGTTGTAGAGGATGCCAGTGCATCTCACATTTGATTTATGCCACACTGAAACTTTGACATAGCCATGACCCTTTGATGGCACGGTCAACCCTTGTCCATGGTGAGGGTCGCTTGACCATTACAATGCGGCACGGGGACAGTGGCTTGTCATATTCTCGTATATTTGGCAATCCTAACTAGCCGTCGTCGTTCTCGACGGATCTCTCTTCTTGCCTTATTCTAGGTTTTCTATTTGTGCCGCATAAGTAGACTTCTTCGCGGCTTAATGTTATATTAGTTGGAAAACTTAGGCCACAGTGCATTATTTGTAAGTAAATAACTGATTGAATGGATGCACAGCTCAATTTCATCATTTCAAATTTTTCAAATGACATACTTGGGGCAGCTCAAATCTTCCAAGAACTATTCTTACCTTACATTCTCCTTCATATTCAAAAAGGTGTCCATAAATCTATTTAACCAATTCAAACGATATGAAATGGCTCAATTTTGAAATTTTACCCAACAAAGTAGCCAAAGAGAGAATCCACCACGAATTTGTCTTATATCCTTCTCTGCCCCAGGAAGTACTACTCAAAAACTGCTCCGCAATCATTCAGCAGCAAAATCTAAACCCCCCACCCAAAAAAAAAAAAAAAAATCATTCAGCAAAAAGTGGCGCCCACTGAAAAATAAACTAATGTTTATTTGAAAGATTCAACCCCTTCCATATCCGAACTGAAACAAAGCAGAAAACCCAGAACTTGGAAAGTTGAGAAATTTGAGAGAGAGAGAGAGCTGACCATGGAAAACCAATCTCCAAACTATATTCCCAGGCCAAGAGACCATCATCAAGAACCATCCTCGGACTTCAACTTGAGCGATTGGGATTTGAAAGCCAGCAGGATCAGCAGACACAACACCAGCTCCCGAAGGTTCTCCGCTTCCAACATCAGGAGCTTCGGAGACGACAACCGCTCCTTCCGTTCCAACTTCACCATCTCCAGCACTGCGTCTTCCCCTGGCTACCCTTTTCTTAGAGGTTTCCTATTCTTACTCTCTCTCTCTGTCTCTCTAGAATCTAAGCTCGTGACCGTTCTTGTCTGAACTCGATTCGCACAGCCCTCGCTCGAGTTGAGCGCGCATCGCGTGCATTAAAGTACCGTAAATCGGGCTTCGAATCCTGAATTTTTTTTCTGTTTTGAACTTCATTGTGCGCAGATGAGATTGATCCTTCAACATACTCCTTCACCACTGCTCTCAAAGGTAACAAAAGAACACATTACAGTCTTCCTAATCCCAACGAAGCTAGTTTTTTCCGTGCTTTTGTCTTACGTTCGGAAAGTTCACGAATTGTACTGTGTGTGAAACGCAGCATTACAGGCGAGGTCAGGGTATCTGTGGGAGTGCTTGTCGCCAGAAGGATTTGCTCTGAATTCCAAGTGGAGCGATGCAGAGAAGTACATCAGCAACCCGCTCTCCGGGCAAGTGCCAATGGAGTGCTTGTCTGCAAAAACTCTCAGCGCCAGATCTTTCCGCAACATGATGACCAACCGGATCACCATGTCTGCACCTCTCATCTACTCTGCTTCTTCACATCATTCGTATTTCCCTGTACAAACCAGTAACAAGCTTGCCTCTCCCAACCCACAAGAAAATGGGCTCCAAATCCCAATTCAAGGTTCATTTCAACTACCCTTTTGTATTTTCAATCCGTGTCCAATCTAAGTAAGTTCGGTTGTTCTTTAATCAAGGGCTAGCTAGGCCTTCCGTTAATTGGATTTTTCCTTTTCCAGGAAAGAAAGTGGTGGGAGCAACTAGGGATATCGGAGTTCAGAGCACGCTGACCGATCTGAAGTCGAGCAGCCCAAGCCTGGCTTCCACACCGTCGATTGGAGAGAGGATGACGAAACGGTGCAGTGCCGAAAGCGGGGACTCGCCACATTCGAATTCGAAAATGAAGTCCGAGGAAGAGGTACGAATGTCTTGTGTTAAAGTACAGTTTCACGTCGCCTGACTTCCAGGTTATAATATGCCTTATATCGTATCCTCATATAATGTCCCTCCGCCCATTACTCTAAATGTTGAAAATGACATAATAATCAGGTTTTGAGAGGATATAGTCAGATCCCAACTACTGTTGCAACCTTTTAGTCTTGATAATGACAGATTAACAATTCAAGTCACGTAAGCACTCTCTTCAAATTCTGTATCCCTTCTCCTCATCTTTAGAAATACCTTCACCAAGTACGATAATTTGTCCTCTTGCTTTCAAATTTCAAGCACCATTTTATCCTCAAAGAACAGAACGACAACTACAACCGAGCATCCCACGAAATGTTTCCCCCAACATCAAGAGAGATGGAAATTGGTCCCTCCTGCTCTGAGCACAACGTGGCCGCACGATTCCTTGTCCCCGATCACGAGCCTGCCTCTTTCCCTTTTGTTCTCTTTCCCTTGCTTATCCAGAGTTAATCTTTCTCCACCAATAGAGCCAAACTTATCTTTAACCCTTCTCCAGATCTGGGCTTCAATCTTTTGCAATTTGAATTTGCGGGTACAATTGCTTGTTCCATGCTTGATTTTGATCCTGTTGTCTGGTTCTTCTCAACATTGAGATGCTGCAATAACGATGAATTTCAAAAGTGATTCTTTTCTCCAAGGACTTCTTTGTTGGCTCGCGTCGATTATCATCATTTCATAAATTTTTTCTTTTTGGGGTTCTTTATCGACTCTCTCAATGAAATAGCAACATCCACTCCTTAGGTTGACAGATGCTTTTTTAGGGTGGAAACTCACATCTTCTTCTTCGGTGAATGAATAATTTGTCCTGCGATTCCCAATTTAGTCTCATTTGTGCGCTGCACTTTCCTCTGCTATGTGAAACCGCACCCTTTCCAAAAGATGGATGCTCAGATATTTTTAGGGATCATAACCTTTTTGATGCACGTGTATGTTCATGCATATAGTATCGAAAATTTTGTCCGAGAAAAAGTCTTACATAATTTGTATTTTTGTCAATTCAATTCTAAACTTTTTAATTATACAAATTGAGTCCGTCCGACTAATTTTGGATGAAAATCGACGTAGATGCCGCCGTCCCATATAATCTGCTGAAGCTGACGTGAATGATTTCTTATAATATTTTAATATATATTATCGATCTTTTTTTTCTATTCTTTTTCTTCCCTGTTCCTCTAGGGGGCGAGGTCGACCTCGCCGGCCCTAGTGAAGTTGGCACAGCCACGGGCGAGGCCGACATCTCCTAGCAATGGCGAGGCTCGCCAGTCTTCGGCCATCGGCGAGGCCTAGCTTGATGGCCGACAACCGGCTAGAGGAAGAATGGAAGAAAAAAAGAAAGAAAAATAAATAAAGTTTGAAATATATAAAAATGTTATTTGAAATTGTCGATTTACACCACGCCACATAGGACGACCCGGTGTTTACGTTAGCGATTTTCAATCAAAATTGAGTAGATAGACTAAATTAGTAAAACGTGAAAAGGTATAGGATTCAATTGTTACAATTAAAGATTAATGATTGAATTGAAAAACGTGTAATACAATAAATTTATAATTTTTTGAATAATTTTCCTTATAGCATGCATGATATATGACGTGCGATTAAATCTGTAGCATACGATCACCACGTGTGGTGTCAGTATCCAGGATCAAGGCATTGGATAGGATCTGACATTTCCACGATGAAGACACTTGTACGTTCGACCGAGTGGTACAACAAATTGAGCACATTAGATCGATAACTTAATTGCATAGAGATGTTCTAAACTAATGTTGGACTTTGTCCATATGCATAGTTTAGGATTAAGTGGACAGTGTCCATCTTCCACTATGCTTATGTAATTATAAATTTTGAAATATAATAAAAATATTATTAAGAATTGTTAGCACTGGCCACATCACATAGGATAATTGTCGTTCACGTCATTGACAAAACGTGAAAATGTATAAGATTTAACTATTACAACTAAAAGATTAATGATCGAATTGGCAAAAGTGTAATAAATTTATAATTTTTTGAACAATTTTCCTTGTAGCATGCTTGATATATAATGTGAGATGAAATCCGTAGCATACGTTCACCACATGTGCCGGTATCCAGGATCATGGCATTGCGATAGGATTCGATATTTCGGCGATGAAGACACTTGACATGTCCGTTCGACCATGTGGACTATAATTACATAAGCGTAGTAGAAGATGGACACTGTCTACTTAATCCTGAACTATGCGTATGGACAAAGTCCAACTTCGGTTTGGTAGGTTTGGTTCTCTTGTTACATCTCTATGAAATTAAGTTATCTATCCACCGTACTCAATTTGTTGTACCACCCCTCCAAGCTAGAGTAATAATCAGGTCGATAGAGGTTAGTTTCTCGATCAAATTCAGGCTAACCTGAACCCTTTGCTATCTTTTGAGGAGTAGTCCGGCGACCAACATACGTGGGTTCCGCAGGCTGGAGCGAAAGAAGAAACGGGAGACGAAGAAGAAGAGGAAGGCGGCTCGTCGACGAGAGACAGCGAGGAGTTAGAGAAGGAAGATGAGCGAAGGAGTTGCAGGTGCAGGCAAGTCGGGTGCCTTTCATGGATGAGCAAGAGGAAGCAGAGGGAGAACCGCAGGAGGCGACCCGCCCGGAAGATCAAGGTGTTGCTGTGGCAGATCGGAGCGTGCTAAAGACGGAGATGGATTGTGCTTGTTGTTGGGGAGTGAAAAAGTTTGTGAATTGTTGTTGTCACGAAGGGATGGCATGGCAGCTTTTTTTCTTGGAGATCACATGCTCGTTTCGATTCTCTCCTTATCCTGGCTCGAGATATGTTGTTGTGTAGGGTCGACCTCTGTGGACCGCACGGAGGAGGCAAATGGTAGGAGCGGAATGGAAGGAGGCAAATATTTTTTTGTGGAAAACTATATGTCTATGTAGTGTCAAAATAATAATTCACTTTCGTGAGCTGCCTTGGCTTTTAATACGTGATCTGATCATTTGCAAATATCTCTCTCGCCATTCTAAAACATTGCTCGTTTAGGATTTCAGCTTCAAATTGCTGAAAACTCTTATTAATATGGATGATTCAAATGTTATGTTTAGGCCCCCTCAAAAAAAAAAAAAAAAAAAAAAGAAGCAGATTTTTTTCAAGCCTTAGATTTCTGAAAATGTTGCCGAGCGTGAAAAACTTATTGGTAATTCGTAACGATCCAGAGTTTTTAGTAATTCATTGGTTACTTACTGATAACTTTTGTTTGTCTTTCTTACGAACGCTTTACATTTATTGACTCTTATGTGGATTCCAAAGTATATTTGTTTGAATTATTGGTTTTCTCCCACTTGAGATGCTTAGCAACGCTTATTTGTTTTTTTTTTTCTTTACAATTTACCAATGATTCTATTTGCCATTTCTTTATTTGCTTTGCTTACCAACTTGTTAATTTGGAAGCATTGTCCACTTTAATTCAATTAAGCCACCAAATTTTGTAATCCTAACTCTGTTTGTTTAGCATAAGATGAATAATTTGAAAAATATTTTTTCCTAAAAATGATCGCTTGAAATTATTAGTTGATGATTTTTTTTTTAGTATCAGCAATAATTTATGTCTAAACATTTTCATAGACGATAAAACAATGAAAGAAAATTATAAAAACTATCCACCCAAAGGTGTCGGTCTTATCGTGTCACATAGAGAGACATGACCGGTGTCCAAGTCTACAAATTCCAATTAAAATTAGCCGAAAGGGTTGCATTGACAAATGTTCATAAGGTTTAGACTCAATTGACAAAATTAAAAGGCTTATAACTGAATTAACTTATGTATAATAGGTTTGTTAAAAAAATTTGGTAATTTTTCCGAAACAACAGTCCTTTTAGTAACATCTTTTGGTGCTTACCAATGCTTATTGAAACTTATCCACATCGGGAAAACCCAAAATATTTGAGCACGAAACAATACAATTTCGCAATGGAATAGATTAGCTTGAATTATATCGGTGAGCTTATTTCCTGAATTTGCTTTTAATAGGGTTTTTGCGATAGAACTTGGGCCAGTGATCCATGCTCCATCTCGAAGGAAATGCTTAAGGCGATACTTATCATGCCCTACTATTGAGAATGCCGACTTCACAGACGTTCCATCGACATCGGAACATCAACTAGTTCCGAGTTGACTAGCAATAGCCCAATCAATGATATCTGAGTTGGAGTCGAAGGTAGGGTTGTGTTGGTGACTGTGTTTCCAGGCCTATTGCTGACTACTCGAGCCGCCACGGGATCTCGAGCCGTTGTTGCTGAATTTGTGCACGAGCTGCCGTCCATGGCCAACTACTTGAGTCACCATAGGGACACCACTGAGGATGAAGGTACGATGATGAGCAAGGTCACCGCCATGGACGAGTAGTCATCCATGGCTGACCATTACTATTCGAGCTCGACGGCTAGACATGGCCATTTCGAACCGTGGGCTCGGGCCGAGGTCCGTTGGCGGCCCGAAACCAGCCCATTGACGGGGCCCATGATTTCAACCCGGAACGGAACCGGACCTCGCGGGCCGATTCTCGGTTTGTAAATGGCCGAACCGGCGGTTCGGGCGGTTCCAACCCGGCAATAAATAAATAAATAAATAAAGGCGGGCCCCAAGAGACCAACGGCTCTTTGGGCCAACGGCCCAAAGAGCCGTTGGTCATGCACTTGCAAAGACCAAAATGGTCGTCAAGTGCAACAGCCAAATTTTTGGCCATTCATGGTTCACAAAAAAAAAAAAATTAAATAATCCTCCATTTTTCTATAAATACATATCCCTCCCCTTTCATTTTTCTCACAAATCCTCTCAACAATTCTTTCAAATTCTCTTAATCCGCTCAATTCTCCGAATCCCGCATCAATTTTTTCAAAAATGGCAAGTGGAAGCGTAAAATCTTTGGAAAGGCCAAGATGACGATGGGAGATTCCGAATATCCTATTCCTGGACATGATCATCGTGATTATATATATTGGGAAGACGATGGCGACAATATCAACGTTGTTCCCATTCCGAACGTCGAGCACGTCCCAATACAAGAAAGTCTTCATCCGCCTCTTGGTGCCGAAGAAACGTCGACAATATAGGAATGGAAGGGCCGAGAGAGTACATCCGACTTATGGCAAAGACTTCGACAAGGTATATGATGAAAGCGAAAGTAAGTATAATATAAATTGTAAATATTGTTCGCAAACATACAAATTTACCAAAGGAGACGGCTATGAAACATTCCGTCGGCATTCGACAAAAAAACATCAAACGCAAGCGGGGATCGACACTAGGCAACAACAAATTTTCGGGTGCGCCAATCCTAATACTCATCCTTTATTCCGTTACACCGATACACTTTATAAACAAATATTAGCTGAATATGTTGTCCTTGATCATGCTCCATTTACTTTTGGTGAAAATTTTAATTTGAAATATTTGATAAATACTTGTGTTGGTTCGGTAAGCACCAACTATTTCGAAAAGTACTCTTAAACGCGAACTTTTGCATCTTTATAAAAACAAAAAAAAAAACTTTAGCAAAATTTTTTACGAATTCAATGGACGTGTGCATTTAGGTAGCGATATTTGGAGTGATCCTTGGCAAATTCATTCTTATATGGGTGTTACGTGTCATTGGATAGGTGATGATTTGGACCAATCAAAAAAGACTTCTTGCATTTCGAGTTTTTGATGCAAAGCATTCGGCTCATAATATTTATAGAATAATTAAACAAGTTTTAGAAGAATATTATTTGATAAATAAAGTATTTTTAATTGATTTTGATAATGCGCCGCAGAATACCGCTTCCATTCCTGAATTAGAAAATATTTGCAAACCCTCTTTTGACGGACAATTTTTTCACATTAGATGTGCTTGCCATGTTTTAAATTTATGTGTGCAAAATGATTTACGAATTCTTGAGTCTTCTCTAGCCCTAATAAAGGGTGCAATTAAATTTTTATGGAGTCGTACCCATTTTATGAAAGCATGAGGAAAATTTTGTAAACAATATGGGAGAAGAGCGAAAAGGTTTCCAAAAGATATTCCGACTCGTTGGAATTCTACCTATGAGTTGTTTCGTCAAACTTTTGATTACAAAGATTTATTATGTACGTTTATGTCGCAAAATATTTCTGAAATTGCTTTATTTCCGCAACATTGGGAAGTTTGTAAAAAAATTTAGATTTTTTGAAAATTTTTAATGATGCTACTAATACTTTATCTGGTATTTATTGTCATACTACGCATTTATTTTTAATAGAGTGTGTTAATATTGGTGGTGTTTTTAATGAATATAAAAAAGATACTTGAATTAGCTCGGACTATTTTAGTAATGCGAGAAAAATGGTTGCATTATTATTTTAAAATTCCTCTTGTCTATTTAGTTGGTATTATTTTTTATCCATGTATTAAATTAGATGATTTACTAGATTATCCGAATATGTATTATTATGATTGTTTACATTTGGAAGATACAATAGATATTTTAAATATACAAAGAGAGGTTAAAGAATGTATAGTAGTATTACATGGAGAATTTTTTAATAAATATGGTTTACATGATGGTGGATATTTACAATTTATCGTCTCGGGAAGTGAAACTGGTAGTTCACTTGGTTGAGGATATAATATGCTCAAGAGTAGAAAAAAAAAAATTAAAAGGGGCAACAGGTAGTATTTCCGAATTAGAAAAATATTTAACCACTCAATTTGAGTTTCGTACATACGGAACATATACATGATTTCCAAATCCTGGAGTGGTGGAAGAGTCACTCAATCGACTATCCAGTTCTCGCCCTCATCGTCGCGGATATTAGCAACCCCTTTTTGATTTGCGGTTGAACAAGCATTTAGTCTTTGGAGGATTAGTTTTGGACTCTCGCCGTTCAAGATTAAGTCCGGAGTTTGTATAAGATCAAGCTTGTGTCGACGATTGGATGAAGGTTAGATTCCGACGCCAAGAATTGGATAAGAACACGAATTCTTTAGCGAAGATTGTGGAGAATTCACCGCCACGGGTACCACAACGGGTAGCGACGATTGACGATGAGGCAAGTCGGGGTTATCAAAGGTAAAAGAACTATATGAACTTTGATTCTTCTATCCCCAAGAAGATATGTAGATGCTTAATGATAATTCATTAAGTTCAAGCCCATTTCTCATTTCTCTTTATTTTCTTCAAATTTTATTACAATATACAATTTGATTATAATTTATAATTTATTATGTTTATTTTATTGTTTATTATTTTAAAATTTTAATTTTAAAAATCGGCCCGGGACCGAAACCGCGGTTCCTGAACCGGAACCGGCGGTTCAACCGAACCCGCCACGTCTACTGACGACTGACCACTCCCGTCTAAACAAAATTGCTGTCTGAATATGGTGACCGACCACCTCCATTTAGATCTGGCCTAAAACTAAACTCATACAATAGTTCTGAATTCCACATCAAATTCTTTTTATTGAACTCTTGATATGTTTCAAATTTTAAATGGATGTTAATGGGCAAATGCGCGTCACATAAGTGCTGACGTGGCTCATTGAAACCACGGAACATATTTTTTTTCCAAAGGTCAGTTAGGGTTGGGTTGCCAATGGGCCTGCTGGCCCAGTGAGCCCAATAGGCTGGTCCATCAGGGTAAGTCCAAACGGCGATGTTAGGCCCGTTGGTTTTGGATGGTCCGGCCCGTGTAATTACTAAGAGAAAAGGAGTGATCAAATAGATGCATCCTATGGCGACACGTAAGCGCTATCTTTTTGGCGGTTGAGAGCGAGCCGTGATTTTCAGTGTGCCAATCTTCAACTGTAACCGTCTCTCTTCTCCATCTTCCCTTGTTCTTCGCTCACACCTCACGTACGGACTACGAAGATGCCTGTGAATGCCGCACTACCTGCTTCGGCTAGAGCAGGAGCTTCCGTCGCCTGCGCTCACGACCGCCGGTTGGGCATCTGTAGCCCCCATCACGCTCCCTCTCTTCTCCACCCTCGCCAATCCTCTGCTCGAGCCAACAGCGCTCGATCACGGCCGCCGATTTCGGTCGGCGACAAGCAACTCGCTATCGCTCGCAAGCTCGCATTCGTCGTGAGAGCAGCCGATTCCACTCAGCCTGCGTCCGCTGGCAAGGCGATTATCCCTGACGATGAGTTCTCTCTAGCCAAGGTCGCTCTTTCCTTTTTGTGTGTGTGTGTGTGTGTTTTTCCTTTGGGGGTTCCATTTTTTCGCCTAATTTTCCAGCCAGATGCGATTTGAGCCTCGTGAATTGCAGGTTTCATTCGGTGTTATTGGATTGGGAGTTGGAGTTTCACTCCTGTCGTGAGTCCCTATCTTATGTGCTTTGCGTTTGTTTAACTAGGAGTTTGATTAAGTGGCTGAGGACCGGTCATAAGTGCACGTTTGGTTCCTTTCTTGAATAATTGGAGTCTTCATGCTAAATATGCAGTTATGGATTTGGTGCATATTTCAATATCCTCCCTGGTTCTGAATGGTCTGCCTTGATGCTGACTTATGGTTTCCCTCTGGCAATTATTGGTATGGCTTTGAAGGTGAGCTCATCTTCCTCGCTTAACCTAATGGTATAGATACCGAGCATTCAGTAAATCCTGCCTTTCAAGTGATATGGCATTGGCGGTACATGGTGATGATATTTGATTGGTGGCTTGAACTTCGGGGGTCAAAACCTGTTTCACCTGTGAAAGCTTGTTGTGTTGCTTGGTGAATGACTGTTATTTGTGTCCCAATATGATTAGCATCTCTCCACGATATCAGGAGTAGCTTCTGTAGCCGGAATCGAATTTAACTGCATCTAGGATCTGAGACAGCTTCAATACCTGTGGAACTACAAACAATGTTCTTGTCTGGAAAATGTAATTCAATAAGCTTTTGCACCTTCTCTTGGCTTATTGTGCCCTTGCCTTGCAAAATCAATTAGAACATCCATGTGAAAAGTACACTTAATGTGAAATTTGCAGCTGCAATAAGCTTGTTAGTCATGCTGCAAATCAGAATTAGGGTTGAAACCACGAGTTGCATCTGACTCTGGGATTTGAAATTTTTCCTGTGTTGTTAGATATGCGAATTTAATGAAGGTACTATATGGGATACTCATCTTTTCTTGTTAAATGTAGTATGCTGAGCTCAAACCGGTACCATGCTTGACATATTCAGATGCTCAAATATTGAGGGAGAACTGTGCCACCCCAATCTTAAAGCAGGTATTATTGTCAAATAAACTTAAATTTACCTTGTTTTGCAAGTAAGGGTTCTTTAAGTTCCTTTGTTCAGTCCGCAAATGTATAGGCTTTAAATGCTTCCAAGCATCGCAAATCCCTTTGGACCACTCTGTGGTCATAAATAAATTTGAGTATTTCTTTCCTTGGAAGCTGTTGGGAAGGAAGTAAGCTAACATGGAGTAATGTCCTTCAAGTAGAGTCAAAGGACATAATCTTGATCATAAATTTGACTGGGGCATCCGAGGCATGGAACATTCAATTCCGTTTTGTTATCTACTTTCATTTTGATTTAATGCATTTGCATGCTTTCTTCTTAACTTCAGAGAAGGTCAATATGCAGTTTTCTCATGGAAAAGGATAATTTTTTTTTTATCTAGTTTGGTTTAATTAGTGCAGTAACAGTCCGAGTTTCTCACAACTTGGCCATAACATATGCTCAAAAGTTTAGTTTCTCTTATCCACATATAAACGGGTATGCATGTGTGTTTGTATTACGTTAATTGTCCCGGATGACTGATTAAAATATCATCAGGTTAGAAGTGATGTCATTAGATATCGATATGGGGACGAGCAGCATTTGGATGAGGCATTGAAACGAATCTTCCAGTATGGCCAGGTATGGTTCTGACAATATTGGCTTATTCTTGTGTTGACTGGTAAGGTCAAGAAATAAAGATTGGGGTAGTCTCATGTAATATCGAATGTACGCTGGCATCTAGTGAGGAGTTACTATGGTGTGTGCTTACTGCTTATGCAATGTACCATCTTCCTGAATAAATCGACTAATATCAGCATTTTATGTTGTGTGTTCTCTAGGGTGGTGGAATCCCACGAAGGAGTGCACCTGTACTACAGATGATCCGCGAAGAAGTATATTTCTCTCGCTACCCATTGATATCAAACAGATGACATTTCCGAATGCGTCTAATTATATTAGCATAGTTTAGCACACTCTCACAGGGGTTACATGTTGGCTATGCCCCTTCGATTCTATTTGGTGGTTCTCTATTTGTTTTCTCTTCTGATGATTGAAGGGATTGCCTTAGGTCACTGACGAAGGAAAATACTGCTTGGTTTTGGTATTCGAGGCAAAAGCATTGCAGCTATCTGATTTTGAGCAAAGACAGGTAAGTGTAGTCGAGATATTTAATTGGTCTCCGGTATTATGTTATTCTTGGCTTGTCCTGTATAAGGAGTTGTAGAGAATGTTGGATATTCAATTATTTGGCTTCATGAAACATGAAAAGCTTGCACACTCTCTTCCTGGCTTCTTGTTCATTTTTTTTCATTCAAAAAGTTGGTCGTGCTACTATTTATCGTCCATCATGGATTGAGGATCTTTTTTTCCTTGCAGGCGAAGTTTGCTTCATTTTTTGGACCTGGCATTTCAGCTGAAGTAGGTGAGTTGCATGTTTATGTGATGTGATACCCAGCATAAGTGTTAGAATAGGTAACGGTTTCACGGTTTCACGTTGGCCTAAGAGAACAAGCATGTGGTTGGTGATGATGGTGAACCTTCAATTGCAGTGAAGGGAGAGCAGGATCTCTATGAAGTGAGACTCATCTCCAACACGACCCCGAATGCATCGTCTTGATGGAGGAAGCAAGCTAACACATTCTTGTTCTCTCTCCTGGTACTTCGGCGCAACGCCACAGAAAAGCTACTGAGAGATAGATTCTCTGTGGTGTTTTTCCTTTGCTGATGGCACCGTAAATGGATGAGAGGATGTGTGACGAAAAAGGTATATATGATGCGACCGATATACAAAATGTAAGGTTTCACGTTCTATTTTGCCGGTACTTCCGTACCGTTGTACGCATTGCCAGCAGTGCCACTATCTAGGAACAGCAAAAATTGAGGTTCTCCAGCTTCCTCCAGAAATCGGCAGTGCCGTGCAACACTTATTCGACACAACTTCAATATGTACCAAGCCTTCTCGAGCTATCTTTAGCACAAACCCACAACAAACCTCCGTTCGAAATGCCAGAAAGTATATTCACGTGGTCATTCTTGGGTTTATACCCACTGTTGTGATAAACCTCTTGTTCCCTCTTTTCTGTTAGGGGTAGGATGCAAATCTCTGGAGCAGTTGAAGCATAAATTAGGTTCATCAATCGAAAGGAGTGTATCGATGATAAGGCCGACATCACAACCTAGGAAGCATGAGAGGACAGTTTCAAAATTCACTATTGAAGCAACTTAGGCTTGATCATCATTACGAAAGACTCATGGATGAGATGATGATCCTGTAATTTCTGGTCACTCAAGCCCACCTGAATCACTTTGAGTTTTGCATCCATTTACTTCTCTGTTAATTTGTGTTCATTTTCTATCCCACACCTAACTCCAAGTGGTGGAAAGGGTTGTTGGCTAGAGGCTTTCATCACTGGCATTTGGGTCCAGCTATGACCAATTGGCCAGTTGGAAGATTCAAGCAAGGGAGCCAGGTTCCCCCAATAATCAGATGTGTTTTTTCTTCTGTTAACTGTTCAAACTGTTCGACAAAAAAAGAAGAAAAAGAACTGTTCAACCTGATAAGATTGACGACCCTGTGTGAAGACGGCTTTACCAAAACAAAGAACCCAAGGACCAAGAACAAGAAGAAGAAAAAGAAGAGGAATGACCAAAAGTGCCTAGATGGAAAATACACATTTTTTTTTTATAGTCATGGGTATCGCGCGCATGATAACGGAAAGTTAACAATTACAACAAAAATTACTTTCGGGTTTATTATATGACATCTGAAAATTCGAGGGCAAACGTGCAGTTCGAGGAGGGCTTTTGCGCAATTTTACTTTTAATTAAGTAGAGACTATAATTTTCTGACCCAAAAAAAAGAGTAGAGACTATAATTTAACTAGAGATTTTTAATCTAACTGCTCTCTGTATTACTCTCATCTTCAACTATCCAATTATTTTTCGAGCATCGAGAACGATTTATTTCAGGGTTTAGGGGTTCTTTTTGAGTCTTTGGTAATGCAGGGATCATTTAGGTTGATTATTAAGGGGCTATTTTCACGTTAGGGGTGCTTTTGAGGCTTTAGTTGGGTTATTGCGGACTTCATCTTCTTCTATTGGGCCTCGTCAGCTTCTCGTTGCGGCCATTGATCTTTCTTTCTTTTAGGCCATTGACAACTCAACCCTGGACAAAACTACACATACAAAACCCGTTTGACAGGCTCAAGAGCATGTCTTTAGGCAATACTATGTCGACCTCTACGAAATAATGTGAACCAAAAGTGTAAGCTCTCGCTGTGTCAATGTGCTCGATCTCTTCGTGGCGGCCCCAAATGAGATACCTTAAACTTCGCAATAAATTCATGTGGAGATGTTCTTCCATTAAAGGACCATAAATTCTCAATCACCGATCTGGCCCACGAGCTTATGGTATATGTTGCTATCCGCATAGTACATAATAATTTGGCCGAGAAAAGCTATTGTGGATAGGATGGAAGGGGCAGTAAGTTTATAACACTGAAAAAAACACACCATGGAAAAACTAAGTTGGACCGCTCAAGATGGGGAAAATTATCTAAAAAGTCTTAAACCTATTGCACTTTTGCTAATTCAATTCTAATCCTTTGAATTTTGCCGATTGAGTCCTAAACTTTTTCAAATTTTGCCGGTTTGACTGGAAATCGCTAATGTAGACAACGGTAGTCTTACGTGACACTACTGGTGTGTGAACAATTTTTAATAATATTTTAATATTTGTTTTTCCAAAAATTCTTATTTATTTTTCCTTTTCTTTTCTTTTATTTTTCTTCTCTCTTTTTTTCCCCTTACTAGCCATTGCCGGGCCTCGTTGATGGTCGGCAGAGGTTGCCCATCTTGGGCTAGGGATGCCGGGGCCTGGGCCAAATTGTGCAACTAACAGACACAAAATGCTGGAGTCAATTGGAGGACATGATGTTGGTTGACCCTGGAATAAAATAAACAAGGATTTCCTCTTATTTGCAATGTGGGACCCACCTTTTAAGGAGTTTTTGGGGTGCAGGTGGCTTTGGCACTTCTGCAAATGAATTTTTGCTCCTCCCGTGTCTTCCGGAGTAGGAATCTGTTTGTTAATGCAACTTCAAGTGGAAATCTATTTGGTAATACAATATTACATTTTTGCATTTGAAGCAAATTTCTTCTTCCGAAATTGCTTTTGAGCAAATTCCAAAAGTTGAAAAAAGTTACTTTTCTTTCAAAAGTAGAAATCTCTCAACATCAATATATATCTCACTTCGACTTCTTTTCATTTTCGCCTCCTCTTTCTCCCAATCACGCCTCCACCGCCGCCACCCACCGTTGCCAACCGCCTCCCACCGCCGACTGTCTCTAGTCGCCACAACCATTGCCCCCTCGCTAATCACGACGACTTGCCACCCACGCCCACCGCCGCTACCCACCGCCAACCATCACCACTGACCACAAATGGAGTAAAATTTAAATACTATTTTTTATTTTTTAAAAATTAAATAATATTTTTTTTAAAAAGAATTATTTTTAAAGAAATTTAAAAAATTAAAATTGAAATAGAAAATTTTCGACCGTTTACAATAATTTTTCATAGAAGATTTTGTGTTAATAATATTTCGAAGTAGAAATTTGCAACCGTTACTAAACAAATTTTTATTCCGGGAAGCGAGAAAATGTCTGTTATCAAATGCTTTTCTCTAATCGAAAATCAACTTTTGGAGCAAAAATTGAAAAATTAATTTCTACTCCGAAATAGAAGTAGAAAAATCAACTTCTAGTTAGAAGTTGATTTTTGAAGCCGACGTTTTGCCATGCGCGCCCGAGCACGCATGGCAACGTCTTGTTACAAAGCCTTTCAATTCAAGCGTGTCTTTGCTGAAGCCGCTAGATTATGCTTCTAGTAAAGTTATAAAGTCTTGTTAGTCTTTCATTCTATCTTAATAGATTATGCTTCGATTGTTTGGGATGAAATTGTCTCTGGCCAAGGCACACAAAATTGTACGTAAAATGTAGGTGCAATATTTCATTTGTTCTTTTACGTTTGAACTTCTTTTATTTAAAATGTATCCGAAACCATGTAGAAAAGTTCACTGAGATGAAAATTAAAATGAAACTAATTTAATCTATGATCCACTTAATTTTGTTTCCAAATTTGTGGAGGACACCAATTCACCTTAATTTATTTGAATTTCATGACCTACAGCATGAGTGCTCTTCTAGCTTAATTTAATCTGATTTGGTTTTCTCTTGCTTATCATTTTCAGGTCATGCTTTTTTTTTTTTTATACGACGATTGGTGGGGCTCAATTTTCTTGGGCAACAAAAGGTATACGTCAAGAAGGGGGAATTTGAGATATCGCCTCCACAACCTTAAGAATTTGCATGGCCATGTGGTGTCTTGCTTGGAACGAAGAAATTGAACAAGAAAATCTATAGGTGCATGTTTTTTTAACTGTTTTTGTCTGGCTTAAGGCCTTGTACATTGTTTTTCTACGAGGTTAAAGTTTGTAATTCCATCACTCTCTCATGGCATTAGTCTTGGGTTGAACTTAAATTGTACTGGAGACGAAGGAACTTCATAGTAGACCCCCGTGAGAGCATGGACTTATACAAATAATAAAATCGGGAGGGTGACTTATACACACGGAAAATTCGTTACAAGAACGAGCAGAAATTTCAGTTCTACACTAGCTCGGAAAAATATGCGTAACTTTCTCAATATACGTTGGAATGGTCTGATTCCAAAGCCAAAAGTACAAAGACTCTTGGATCTATAGTTTATGTTTTGATTTTTCTCATATGATAACTTTAGGAAGGTCGTAATTGGAGTGTGTCGCGACCAAAAATCCGAAAATTCCAGGCTAATGGTTAATTATTTAACTAACCTAACTTGGACTCTCCCAAACCCTACCAATTCGCAACTTAAGGTTCAATGTGATTAACATGCAAATGTTTTCAATAGGAGTCGCCACCAATCGTTTTTGGTATATCGATTAGAAACCTAAATAAATTAGCATGATGACTAAATTACTTCTACGAACTAGAGATTAATGGTCCGGGGACTTAATTACGCTAGATTACTTTAACGCCATTTCGGTACCATTTTATTCCATGAAAAATCATTTGAGAATGCAACATTAATTAATTTTAATCTAAGTCACTAACAAATGTTATCATGCGGGTGCATAGTCAATTAATTGATCATCCGGAAATCAAGGTAATTGTAGGAAGCATGTGCCAAGGCAAATCTTTCTCACTTTTGGATTTTCACTTTTTAATGGGATAAAGACTAAATGCTATGCATGAAATTATTCTAAATGCAATGACACAAATAAATGCAAACTTTATTAAGAATGCATATGAATTTAATTAAACTACATAACTAACTCTATAGGACATGCAATCAAAATTAAATCAATCCTAGCATGCGATCTATTTAATGAATTAATTAATTAACTTAAACATGCGACTCTAAATGGCATGGCAAATGACGAGGAAATGTATGATGACATAGCACGATGACATTTTCTTTTATGATTTTCGGAATTAATGAAAACCTAAAATAAAACACTTGAAAAAATAATTTTTTGACTTAGATTATGCATCTAAATTTATCTTATTTAAAAAGGACAAGTTTAAGCATATAATCTTGCCAAAATATGCAGGTTCTAATCCTAGAATGATGTTTTTTTTCAAATTATTCTGGAAGTCGTCTAAAGATGCAAAGTTATCTAAAAAATTCCATTTTTCGAAATGCAATTTGAATTAAACATGGAATCTTATCTATATGATTCCATCCTAGACGCAATCAGACTTGAGCATGCAATTCTATCTAGAATGATATCCACTGCTTCCTTAAAAGGAAGGTTATCTGCATGATGCTATTTTTAAAAGATATGCAATTTTCAATTATGGAAAGTGAATGAATGCAATTTTTTTTCTTCGAATTTTCAAGATTACATAACGCGACGAATATATTTCAAGAATAGATATGCAATCAATCAATCCAAATCAAAACAAGAAAGTGGATACATGCCAATTAATATTTTGAAATATATCGTAATATTTGAATTCAATATTTAATTCGCAATCTTACGATTAATGATTGAACTCAAATCCTTATTTAATCGAGTATTCTATCTATAATCTTATAGATGGACTTTTTCAATTGTATGTCAAGTTGTAGAATAGGAAAAAATTCCTAATCAACCTGCATTTTTAAAGAAAAACATCCACTTTACGTAATATGCAAGATATGCTCAGATATGCAAATATAAGATACAAGGCAAGTAAATATTCTGATTCTAAAAATTAGAATTTTTACCTTATCTGAAGATGGACTTTTCAAATTTGAATCGATATTGAATCGGCTCGATCTTAGACCGGCTTGTGGGGTGTACGACTTTGGTGCTCGTCAATGGTACTTTGTTGTGGATTCGATATCTTGGACAAGGCTGTTGGATTCTTCCAGCTGTCCTCTTCTGCCCTTGCTACATCTGCCTCCTTCAAGGTGAAATTGGTGGAGGAATCTTGACTGGATTTGCTTCTTCCAATTCAGTGGTGATCTGCTCATAGTGGACACCAATGTCAGGAACCGCAATAGAGGGTGAGACTTTGGGATGACCTGTTGTGCGCGATGATGTAAAATAAGTGTGGCTCATATGATGTTATAATGATGGTTTAATAATTATTTCATATTATAATTAAGTTATATTAGTTATGAAAAGATACAATTAAAAAGATGCGATTATGAAGTACTTTGATGGAAGGCATCTATCAAGATGTGCTTTTTGGATAACGTTTCTTTTTAAAAAAGTAAGTCTGGCCCTTTCTCCAACTACTACGAATAGACGTAACTACGTTAATAAACGTACGGTTGTCTCCCTTTATTAGAAATAACGTAAAAAAAACAGAGGGTCTCTCTTCATCAAAAACAACATAAAAGAACAGAGGGTTAAGAGAGAGAAGTCAAGTCTTCATCGTCTTTGTCTTCTACGTCGGTCGTTCTTGAAAAATTGTTATGGACAAAGGTACATCTTCATCCTTATTGATTGTGAGAATCATGAAGATCGAAGATCCGTCAATGATCGAATTTTCAAGCATGAAGTTTTACGGTTTAATACTTACAGGTTGGTAACAGAGCCTGGTTTAAGATCTCATGATATTTCGATTGTATAAAGCATGTATCGAGTTTTGTATGTGTAGGAATGCTTGATACATTTACGTTAATGTTTATGGATGAATTTTCGTGGGGTTTTTGAAAGTTAAGACAATTCTGGTTGAGAAAGAAAAATGCCGATTTCGACCGTATTCTGGGCACTCGCCACTAGAAATTTGTTATAACAAATAACTAAAATCAGTACTTTCTGAAGGCTTGAGATTTGTATGAATGCCATAGGTTATGAAACCTATGAAAAGCTTTATCCTTAGAGCGTCGTGCCTGCTTTTCTGTTTGTTTTACACATGCTCTTGTATTTTTTTTTTTTTTTCAGTCTTCTGCATGCGCCCTCTGTTATTGTAAATTAATAACAGATTAAAGTAGAACACGTAAGCGTGTCGGGTCAAGCAAGTGGCGGGGCCCGGTCTTGATAACTTGGTATCGAGAAGGAGGGTCGGGGGTTCGGTCTGTCACATTTGTACAGTAGGGTCGCATCATCATGAGCGACAAAAACCCGCAAATCAATTCGAAATAATGGTGATCATCGGAGGATGATTGAGCGGCGGAAGGTTTGGGTATTAGGATTTTGTGCTCAAGGAGATCTCACTCGATTCTGGCCAATTTCTTAGCTATTTTTGCAATTTCTTGAACCTATGCAGTCGTGCTGGCATGGTCTCCAAAACCCACCAATTAATTTGGTCGGAGGTGGGTTAACATAGGAGATTTAGTGAAGGAATATTACGGTGGAGTAGGACGGAAGGGCAAAAATAATGTTTGTTCACGTCAAAAGAAAAGAACATGACCAGACCATTGTATTTACAGTTCTGCCATCATTTTGTCCTTTTCTATTATTTTGTCTTTATCCCAATTTTGTCATTTTGTGAAAATTACAGATTTTGCCCTATTTTGTCTTCTTGAGACTGAATTACCGTTTTGCCTTGGCTAGTCAAACTACGATTCTACCCTTGGCCGAATTATTTTACGTTTTTGCCCCGTTATGTCAATTTACCATTTTACCTTGGGTGCATGAATTTATAGTTTTGGCCCCATTCATTTATTGATTAAATTATGAAATTATTATTGTGTTTTACAATTTTCAAAATTCAATTATAAATGGTTTGTTAGTCACCAAAGTGGCCAAACCTTAAGGTATCTTGAATTTTAAATTTTATAATATTTATTCAATTATCCATGATTAATTGATGCTATGATTGAAATTGATATGTTAAATATTTTTATTAGTATCGTGGATGTATTAAAATTCATTTATTATAAGAACTTCAGGATTAACTCAAAAGTTAATTAATTTCTTATAATTCATGAATGTAATGGTTGGAAATTCAAATGTTTTATTCGATTTATTTGTATATCCAAAGATAGCAAATAAATTTTAATGAGATATATTCGTAATTGCCAAATAAAAGTTATTGGCATCATTATGTTTAGTATGTTTGTGTATCATAGGATCTCCCAAAGGAGAACTATGATATACATGTAATGTTTATCTCGATTGTGATATTCTCAAAGCGTTCATATATGAGTATTTTCTTGCATACTTGCAGTATTGTGTACTGTTTCTCTTTATTGGCACGCTTCGTCTGTTCCATTATTCAATGGAATAAATTTCTCCGAGTAGAGTGAACTAGTCTAATTTCACTTAGGTGTCCTAGATCTTGATTTAGCATTTCAAGTTGAGAAATCAATTTGCTATTATTGATGAGAGTAGCGATGATGAAAAGTTTTTCCATAAAACTTAGGAAAGATCGAACAGATTAAACTTAATGTTCATGTGAATAACGGTAATGAACAACTTAAAGACCTCTCTTCCCAAAATTGACAATGCTAAGGAATTTACGAAATTTGTGGAAGGGCGTTCTCAAACTGGCGACAAGTCACTTGCTTGGACATTGATGAGCACTTTGACCGCCATGAAATATGATGGTTCACGTACCACGCATAAGCATGTACTTGAGATGATGAACTTAGCAGCAAAGTTAAGGACTTTGGGAATAAACGTGGATGAATACTTTTTAGTACAGTTCATTCTTAATTCATTACCTCGTGAGCAATATGTGCCATTTCGGATGAATTACAAGTACTATAAAAGATAAGTAGAATGTAAATAAATTGACCGGTTTGCTTGTTCAAGAGGAAATAAGGATAAAGAATCAAAGGGCTTATTCTGTTCATCTCTTAAGTCATCAAGAGCCGAAAAGAATTCCAAGTGGAAATGTGGAAAAGGTAGAAAGAGCAAGAAGCATTGATTACACATATTGAATGACTCTTCGAAGACTTCTCAAATCCACAACAAGGAACACAATCTTATTAAGTGTCATTTTTCTAATAAAATTGGACACTTGAAGAAATATTGTCTCAAGCGTAAAGCTTGGTTCGAAAAGAAATGTAAATCTTGTGCTTTTGTATATTTTGAATCAAACTTTACTGAAGTTCCTCATAATACTTGGTGGATTGATTGGGGTGCTACCACCCATGTTTCTAATACGATGCAAGGATTTCTTGCGATCCAAACCTTAAAGCCAAATAAGAATTATGTGTACACGGGAAATAGATACAAAGCTCCGAGTTGAAGGCAAGTGGCACTTATCGTTTAGTCTTAGATACTCGGACATTATTTGGATTTGTTTCGAACCGTTTATGTACCTACGTTCTCCCACAATTTAGTTTCTTTGCCAAAACTTGATGTAGCGGGTTTTTCTTTTAAGTTTGGTTATGGATCTTTCATCCGTTTAAGAATGAGAATTTTATTGGAACCGTAATATTATGTGATGGTCTCTATAAGTTTAAACTTGATAATGTGTTCCTCATGTCGGTACTAAACATAGTTTAGTGGATGAGAATTCGCTTACTTGCCGTTTGGATCACATATCCAAAGAAAGGATGCAAAGATTAGCGAAGAAAGAAATTCTCCCAAATTTGGATTTTACTAACATTGGAGTGTGTATTGATTGTATTAAAGGTAAACAAACAAAACATAATAAGAAAGACCCACAAGAAGCACAAAGCTTCTTGAAATTATACACACCGATATATGTGGTCCTTTGATATTTCATCTTTTGGTGGAGAAAGTTATTTTATCACTTTTATTGATGATTTTTCACCTTATGGTTACGTTTATCTATTACATGATAAATCTCAATCTGTGAATGCACTTAATGTGTATATTAAAGAGATCGAGAGACAATTAGATAAAAAAGGTGAAAATAATAAGGTCGAATAGAGGTGGTGAATATTGTGGAAAGTATGATGAATCGAACAATGTCCGTGTCCATTTGCTAAATTCCTCGAAAGATATGGTATTTATGCTCAATACATAATGCTAGCTACACCACAACAAAATGATGTAGTAGAAAGGCGTAATCGTACTCTAATGAAATGGTTAGGAGTATGATGAGTTATTCATCTTTACCCTTATCTATGTGGATATATGCATTAAAGACTTCTATGTACTTATTAAATAGGGTTCCTAGTAAAGCGGTTCCAAAGACTCCCTTTGAACAATGGATAGGTAGGAAACTTAGTTTACGACACCTACATGTTGGGGTTGTCCAATGAAAGTACGTATTTACAATCCACATGAAAAGAAATTGGATTTTTGAATGACCACCGGTTATTTCATTGGTTATGCAAAAAAAAAATTCAAGGGGTGTAGATTTTCTTGTCCTAATCATAGTACGAGAATTGTTGAATTTGGAAACGCTAGATTCTTTTAGATTGGCGACATCAGTAGGAGTGAAAGATTACGTCATGCTTGCATTCAAGAAGTTAGGGTGGAGGTTCATTTATCTAAAATTTCTCAAGTTGTTGCTCCCGATATTATTGTTCAACCAAACAATAATCAAGAACAACAAATAAATGATCAAACACTCCATGATGAACATGTCAACAATGAACCCACAAGTAGTTGAGCCACCGGAAATAGCATTCGGAAGATCCAAAGAGACAAGAAAGTCAGCTATTTCGATGATTATCCGGTTTATCTACAAGAGTTAGAGATTGACTTAGGAATTGAGAATGATCCAGGTTCATTTTCACAGGCCATGGAAAGTAGTGATTCTACAAAGTGGTTTGATGCCATGAAACAAGAGTTAAAATCTATGGATCATAATCAAGTTTGAGATATTATTGAATTGCCTAAATGATGTAGAAAGGTCGGGTGTAAATGGATCTTTAAGACCAAGCGCGACTCAAAAGGTGATATTGAACAATATAAGGCCGACTTGTTGTTAAAAGTTTTACTCGTAAAGAAGGCATTGATTATAAAGAGATTTTTTTACAAGTCTCTAATAAAGACTCACTTAGAATCATTTTGGTTTTGATGACTCATTACGATTTATAGTTACACCAATAGATGTGAAAACCGCCTTTTTTAATGGAAATTTGGAGGAAGAGATAGTTTATCTTTCTAGTTCCGTATGTTGATGACATTTTGCTTGTCGCTAATTATCTTGGTTTGTTACATGAAATCAAGAAATTCCTCTCTAAAAATTTTGAAATGAAAGATATGGGTGAAGCAACGTATGTGATAGGAATAGAAATATTCGATGATAGATCACAAGGATTGTTAGGGTTGTCTCAAAAAGCATATATTAATAAAATTCTAGAGAGATTCAATATGAATAAATGTTCAAAGCAGAATAGTTCCAATTAGAAATGGGACAAATTTAGCTTTATGCAATGTCCAAAAAATGAAATGGAATGAGAGCAAATTAAAAGTATTCCTTATGCATATGTTGTTGGGAGTTTAATGTATGCTCGGACTTGCACCGCACAGTACATCGGTTTTGTCGTCGGAATGTCAAGCGTGTATCAAAGTAATCCAAGATTAGATCGTTGGAAAGTTGTAAAGAAAGTTCTCGGATACTTGCAAGGAATGAAGGATTACATGCTCACTTATAAAAGATCCAATCATTTTGAAGTGATCGGATATTCATATTCAAACTTAGCCGGATGGGTCGACACAAGAAAATCAATGTTTGGTCATTTGTTTCTTTTGGCTGGAGGTGCAATTTCATGCAAAAAGTGCAAAGCAACCAGTCATTGCTGCATCCACTATGGAGGCTGAGTTCATGACATGCTTTGAGGCCACTATTCATGGATTATGGCTACAAAACTTTATTTCAAGGCTTGTGATTGTCACATGTATAGCTAGGCCGTTAAAAATTTACCGCGATAATTCTGCAGCAATTTTCCTCTCTAAGAACGACAAGTATTCTAAGGGTGCTAAGCATATAAAAATCAAATACTTATCCGTCAAAAAAGAAGTTCGGAAATCAAGAGTGTCAATTGAGCATATTAGCACCAATCTTATAATTGCGGATCCATTAACAAAAGGACTGTCATCCAAAACATTTAATGAACATGTTGAAAGGATGGACATTATTGGACGTCACTAATGATATTGTATTATGACTTTATAAGTTTATGTATTTGATACTCGAACTCATTTATGTGTGTTTCTAATTTATATTGTTCTCTACTTAGTATATATGATGGAAGTAGATGAATGTTTGACAAGATAGTCTGTTTCTTTACTTAGTATACATGATGGAAATAGATGAATGTTTGACAAGATAGTCTCTAACAGAGACATTATAGTTGGACCATTGATATATTTCTTATTTATGAATCGTAATGAGTAGAGAGCTATAGTTGTAGTACATAGAAGGGATTGTGTCGATTAATGACACACACAACCGTTATGACTCGCATTAGTCTACTTTACTTTATTGTGGTTATTATGTAATAGCCAATTTAAAAAAAAATTAACATGATGTTATTGTGCACTTATTGTATTTATTAAATCATAAAAGGAAACTCATATTGGCCAAGTAGGGGAATGTAAAATAAATGTGGCCCACATGATGTTATAATAATGATTTAATAATTATTTCATGTTATAATTAAGTTATATTGGTTACGAAAGGATACAATTGAAAATGTGTAATTGTGAAGTATTTTGATGAAATGCACCTTTTTGATAATGTTTCTTTTTTAAAAAAAATTTCTATTCTCTCTAACCATTACGAACAGACACAACAACGGTTATATTTTTCCATTAGAAACAATGTGAGGTTAAGGGAGAGAAATAAAATTTTATTCGTTCTTGAAGAATGATTATGGATAAAGATACGTCTTTATCTTTATTAATCGTGAGAATTATAAATATTGAAGATTCGTTAATAATTGAATTTTTTGCATGAAGTTTTACCGTTTAATGCTTGCAGGTAATGCAAGGAGATCAGATGCGTTGAATAGAGGAACGTCATGATTCTCTCCGTGGGATTCATCACGTGACCGTCCCAGCCAAAGGACAAATCCACAGCCTTTTCCCTTCTTGATATCACTTGGCTCTTCTCGTCAGTCTTATCCCTTTTTTTTTTTTTGCAACGTGGCCGTATCTATGTTTTCGACGACCCTAGGACCCGCAAAAATAAAACAACGTGAAAAGGAAGCCTTCCTTCTCACCCGCTCACTTTCTTTTTTTTGTCCTTTTCACGTGTTCTCCTCTGCCGTGCCGTGTATATATTATGGCCTCTGACTCTTTTTTGCTCCCTAATTGTCGCCTTGCATGAGTTTTCATGGCCTTCTGTATTCAATAAAGACCATTCTGTGGTCTGCAAGAAAACATCTAGATCAGAAAGATCAATTGACTGGTGCACGGACGGCTCGGAGCAGGAGCTTATCGTCTGGATCTACGGATCAACAGCCACATCATCCATGAAGGAAACTCGGGAAAGGAAAACACCGCCTGGACGACATGGTTGTCTGCGACGCAAGAGCAAGAATTCGTTGTGGTGTCGCTGGAGTCTCTCTCTATGTCGTACAGAGTTTTTATGGCCGAATGACCAGACCCTCTCTCCAGCCGTCTGTCAATTTGTGTGCCCCATCTTTTGGCCGTGTATCAGGCTTGCTTATCTTTTTTTTTCTGTTCCCCCCACTCCCTCCTGTGTTCCGAGTCAGAGGTATCTTTTATAGGCAAAGGGAGCGGTCTCTCTCAAAGGAAAAAGCCAAAACATTGCCAAAGATATATTTCTCTCCAAAGTGCAATCGATTTCCTTCCTTTTGCGAGTGAGTGCATCTGCCGATGATCCGATCAATATACGAAGCCTTGAGAATCACAAAAATCAAACCCATTATCAAATCTCTTGACTTCCCTATTCACGTTCCTTCTTTCATGTTTTTGTCTCTTATGTTTCTTTTGTTTTTTTCTTTCTTGCCGATGCCCTCAATCAAGTTTTGCTTCTCCCGTATAGTTGATTTCACACGCTATCATGGAGAATACGCTGAATGCTTCATATTTGCAACGTGACCACAATTATTGTGGTTCTTTCTGCGTCCGTGCAAATTTCAACAATTTGAAGAGTTTTCAATGAGTTTGGCCGAGTATCACAATCCAGTTTGCCAACTATTCACTTGAACCATAGTCGCCACCGCTAGTCCAATGAAAATGCAATATGTGAATGACAAAAATTAAATATGAATGCTGAATTATTATTATTTTTTGCAAGAAATAAAAGTAGTTCTAATTTTCTTGTGCAAAAAAGATTAAAAAAATTAGTCAAAATTTAGATATCAACAGCAGCCACTCTTTGAGTGGAGCCTCAAGAAGTTTTCTCAAAGATAAAATTGAACCTAACTTTTGACAATGCCAAATGATGAATGACTAAAAAGTTAGTCAAAATTTAGGTGTCCAACAAAGTGGAAGGGAATGGACATGAATGGATAGAATGATGACAAGATATGAACTTTAATGGTTGCTCTTCTAGGCCTCCAAGGAAGTCGAAAGGGTATCAATTCTTCTAGATTGATGGCTACAACTCTTCAAGATTGTAGACTTTATGAAAGGTTCCGACTCTTCGAGGATGGAGTGAAAACCCTTCTAGATTCTCAAAGGGTATGATTGAGGTTCAAGGGAAATGCACTAGGTAAGTTTGATTAATCAAATTCGTTTGCTTTTTTCACAAAAACTTGATGACCTTTTAAAGCAAACAAAAGAAGAGCAAAAGACTAAAGTCAAATCTAGAAACTAGAAATCATTAAAGCACATAGAAACTAGAAGTGCTTAGAAACTAAGAACTGTTAAAGAACATTAATGTTTTTTTGTGGTCCCAAAGTGTCTTGTTATAGGCTTCCAATGCATGGGAGATGACAAAATCTTTATGACGAAGTGTATTGATGAGACTTTTGGACTTGTTGATGTTAGGCTTCTCGATGTTGAGCTTGAATATGGGGACTTGCCGATGAGATTCTTAGACTTTTCGATGAGAGATTGATGGAGTATGAATGCAAATTGATCTTCTTGGCCAAATGTGCTAGTCTTGAATTCATGCTGCATCATTCCCCTCTTCTTTAGAGGAATTCGTCCCTTAGGGCATCCCTTGCCTGACGCTGAGGGAAAAAAAAAGGACAAGGGAAAAATAAAAACATACAAAAAATAAATAAAAAATATTCCTAAAATTATTAAAATAATATTAAAAATTAATCCGTATCGTGACGACGCGGTCCACGTATCACGGTTGAGATCAACATCAGCGATTTCCTATCAATAATAATGAATTGGCAAAAAGCGATAAGATTTAAACCGAATTGGCAAATTTAAAATATCTAGCGCAAATTTTTTTGACTTTTTCGATAACATCCCCCCATAACAAGCTGTGCTCCACTGCTGAATAAAGCTGATTTTTATGGCGAACGCTTTGACACCACATCCCCAACAAAATCGCCTCGGGATTGTAGCATCTAAGTTGAACTGAACTTTTACAATTACAGATTTATGCATTTCATGTTTTCTTGCTTTAATTTGACTGCTCCTGTACTGGCTGAGAGTTGAGTCTTTCCATGGATGTGCTGCAGCTGAGAAGGGCCACTCTCACTCTGATTCTTGTGGCGTTGCTCATTGTTGCACAATCATCAGTGGATTCGGCCCTTTACCGCATGTCGAGCCGGTTTCGCGGGCAATCTCCATAACCAATCCACAAGCTTCATTTATTCTTACTTCTAATCTTATCTTCGGAACTGTCTAGGGGACTCGTAAAATACTTGCATATAACTTTAGAAGTAACAAGTCGATGAGTAAGGCATTTTATTTTAATTTTTCTTTCAATTTCATTTACCATTTTGATGTGATGGGAATGCATTATCAATGCAATGGCTCCGTCCAACTTAGCATATGCAGCACGAAAGGCAAACAACTTGAGAGAGTAATACTCATTAGAACACACTAAAAACTCAAACTATATATCGTTTAATAGGTAAACCAACCCGATTCTTATCAAGGAACACTAGAGAAAACCTTATAGCACTCCAGTTCATAAATAATATCACTGTGACAAGACACATGGCATCTACGATGGCGCAAAACACCATTAAAGCACTGACAATCATCCTATTAACTGAGCAAATCATTGTGGCCCTTCTCCAGACTCCGGTTTTGAAGCTTCCTTGATGTCATCCCCAGCTTCATCCTGACATCACAAACACATTGAATCAGACCATCAACACCTAGTGAGTGCAAAAATATCGATCTAGGAAAATTTGGTTGTATCACAAAATAAACCTCCCGTACGAAACCAAGTAGTGAAATAGTGATGCAGTTTAGTCCCTTCGTTACTAAGACTCGTTGATACATAAAAGCCATGGAAGATATTGACAAGTGCATGCTGGCACCGACAACGAATATGAACACTTGACCCTCCCACAAACACGTGATCACAGAGAGAGAGAGAGAGAGAGACCGTGAGATCAGAAGTCCATAGTGTCAAGTTGTCTCGAAGAAGTTGCATGATCAACGTACTGTCCTTGTATGATTCCTCACCCAACGTATCCAACTCAGAGATGGCCTCATCAAATGCCTACAAGAAACAAGTTGCTGTCAGTCAGGAAATGAAATTTACCAAGAGATGAAAAAGAAAGCAGATTAAGCAGTAGATCCACCTAAAACGGAAAACTAAATACAGATGTAACTCCAATTTCATTCGCAGCACAATAGTCTCGGACATGGTTAAAATACGCATTCCAAACTCTCAATTACATCAGAGCAGCTGTTTAGATGCATCCCATATTCTATGTACAAATGAATACCCCCAAAGGAGGCGAATAGGCACATTAGAAAGTCCATAATGAAAAAAAAAATCCGTTCTATTCAAGGTAAAAAGTAGAGGATAATGCTTTAAGCTAAACTGTGTAGCCCATTATCCCTCGCCTCACGTAAAATTGACGTATAGTACTAAGTCTGCAGCTTTGCATGCAATAGTAGGCATTTATTAGTATAAGCACACCTGCTTTGCCAGAGCGCAAGCCCGATCAGGCGAGTTAAGGATTTCATAGTAGAACACAGAGAAGTTCAGCGCAAGTCCCAGCCTAATTGGGTGAGTAGAAGCCAGTTCAGCCAAAGCAATATCCTAATCAACAAGAGATACAAGAGTCAGATTATAAGGCATTAATGAAGAAGAAAAGCATCAAGGCAGAGGTTTAAGGAAATCAAATGAGCCTTCTTCACAGCAAATGAATTGAACTGGGAACTCACCTGAGCAGATTTGTAGGCCAATAAGGTGCTCTCGGCAGCTTCCTTCCTTTCAGTACCAGTCTTAAACTCTGCCAGATACCTGTGGTAATCACCTTTCATCTTAAGGTAAAACACCTTGGACTCAGCAGACGAGGCTGAAGGAACGAGATGCGACTCAAGAAGGCTGAGAATGCCCTCACAGATCTTGCTGAGCTCAGATTCAATCTTTCCCCTGTAATCCTTAATGATCGTGACATGATCAGTGTTACCCCTACTCTCTTCCTTCTGCTCAATGGAAGAAATAATCCTCCACGATGCCCTCCTGGCCCCAATCACATTCTTGTACGCCACAGACAAAAGATTACGTTCCTCGACAGTCAGCTCCTCGACGTCCACGGTCTTGGCCACTTTCTCCATGAACTCCACCATTTCCTCGTACCGCTCAGCCTGTTCGGCTAACTTGGCCATGTACACATATTCCTCCCGTGAAGAATCAGAAGGCGGCATCTTTGCTGTATTGTTATGAAGCCTGACTCTGCAACACAAGGCCCATTAGTCTGAATGATCAGAACAAAACTCTGCAAAATCAGAAACTGTAAGCAAATCATTTCTCGCTACAACAACAAATTATCATGGTTGTTTCACTCATGGAATGGGAGCAATGTCCTACCAGCCCAAAACAGAACACCCCCCACCTCCTTCCCCAAAAAAAAAAAAAAATTCATATTATAGCACGACTTTTATGCCAAATCATCGCTGCAGATTATATCAATGGAGCTCGTGCCATATCAGATCTAACAAACTTCAGGCTACATTGTCAACGGCATCAACTAGGAAACTGATATGATGTGCTCGGGTTAGGGCAAAAAGGAATGTGAATCAGGTTCACTTGCATTCAGCCACACACGCACAATGAGATGATAACAACTGAATCAATCACAATACCTGGACAACAAGAGAGGATACCTACAGCGTACTCCATCTTTAGTCCAATCATACTCGTTCCCTTGGTTACATAAAACAGTCAAACTGAAAATCACCACAGCTAAAGCATCGTGCTTCCCTTTCCATAATTCCATTCATCGTTTACGATTTTTCACGAGCAAAAAAAAGAAAAATTAAAGCTTTTCAACTAGCATTTTCACATCCCGACGGGTTAGAGTCAACAGATCAATCATGCACACATAAGATCAGAATCAGATCATACCAAACGTTTACGGACAAAGAACCATGAGCCGGAATTCAGATCTCAACACGGAAATCACTGGACACGCAGCGCTCTAAAATATAAATCTCGATCTGAATAAACAACGAAATCTGAATCGCAGGACAAAGGATACTTAAGCGGAATCCAAGATCACAACAACAACAACGACAACAAAAAGGGCCGAAGAGGGAAAAAAAAAATAGAAATGGAGAGAGAAGAGGAGCGAGGGTTTACCTTGACCAGGGATGGCGAAAAAGCAAGAATTGCGAGAAATGAGAGAGAAAAGCAAGACGAAGTGAGTGTTAGGCCGGGGTTTGTGGGAAGGGACATGAGTGCGTAAGGAGGAATTTATACGGAGGAGAATCGGAGGCCTACTTTGACTGAGGTGGCGAAAGACGCGTATTGCTGGGAGCGACGTGAAAAAAATGGAAAATCCACAAAAAAGAAGAAAAAAAGCGCTTCTCCGAGCGTGGAGTTTCTTTGTTACGAAAAAGGACCCACAGAAAAGAGAGCATTTTCAATTTAGCCATTCAATTTGTGGGATATTGAGAATTGCGCGCTAGCCGTCGAAGGGAGTTGTTTCGCCTCTTGACCTTTCGAAGATGCTACAAGTAACTTTGTCTTCTCTTAACACGTCACATTGGCCTAATAATGATATTGCGAGTTTAACTTAGATCGGCCGATCCGTGAGTTCAACTAAATCGGCTGATTTGTTCGATCCCATCTCGATCAAATTTCATAACCGGACAATCTGAGTTTTTTTTTTGTTGTTGTTGAACGCAATCTGAGTTGGAAGTAGGAGAATTGCAGGGAATTATTCCGTTATGGCTATCAAGAGTCTCATGCTTCTTGAGACTCAAAATTTCATTGATTTCGTGATTCGATCAGCCTCTTTATTACACTTTGTATTATGAATACACTTTCGCGAACCGCCAACCGTAACAACGTCATTTCTAAACTTTTCGAAATGGCGATGCTCAGCCACTCTATTCTCTTTCATTTCGAGTTCAATTTTGGCCACTGGGATGTAACCCCCTGTTGAAGAGTGAGGTGCAATATACAAGACTTCGATGGTTGTGGGGTTTTTTTTTTTTTTTTTTTGGGGGGGCGGGGGGAGGAGAGGAAATAAGGACTTCTTGAAGTTCAGGGTCCAAATGTGAACGACCGCAAAGTACAATGGGTAAAAAGAGCAATTACTGGAAATCGAATAATCCATAGAGATGAGACTGAGACGGCCACATTGGGCTTGCCAAAAAGAAGGAAGACCACACTGACATTGACCATCGGCATGGACCCCATCATGATTGCTCCTTTGTGAAGGCAAACTTGAGGCCTTGATCACTCTAATTTTTCTCGATCGATAATTACTCCGTCCAGGCTCCTTGATGAGTTTCACGTTCAAGTCAAATTCGAGGCCACTTTGTCAAAAACCACAACCCCGAAGTACCCTGTAAAATTAAAACTTGTACCGCAAACTATATTTTTTGCTGAAAGTGACTCTAAAATCCTTGAATAATAGAGACGGTGAAATCTCCATCGGCACACCCACTATGAAACCGTAAGTTTTCCACATTGAGACGCCCAGTTATCGAAGAAGAAAGTTGAGGATGATACTTCTTATGCGAGATGGTGGCCTTGGTACCACATCTTTAATTGGCTTTGACAGGAGAGAGCAGTCCGTCGTTCATTTTGCACCTATTTGAACGTGGCAGCTGCTATTCAGGCTAAAGCTACACAGTTCAAACTTTCGTATTATAGTAAATAACTTGCTAACAAACTTCATGGGATGAAAAGAACGTTACGCCGAATGAGGATTTGCAGATTTGCGGAGCATCGTACGAACCACGGACATCCTATTCTCATGGGAATAGTAAGGATAGACATGTCCTGGCCCCTAGCCCCCAGTTTCAACTTATAAGACAATTTTCCCACGCAACACGCAAATTCTCCCTTGGTTTAAACTTTAAAGGGCATCTTCTGTAAAATTAGAAGGATAATGTGAATAAAGGAGATTAGCACTGGGGATTAGCTTCAACAGTTAGGTCCACCACAGTAATGCAGATCAATACCCGAATTGAATAACTACGGTCTCCCAATCCCTACGTCCAGCAAAAATAGAACACCATAAAACTAATTGCTGCAGAAGAAATTAATTCAAACACCAAAATAAGGTATTACAAGAACAAAACGCGGTTTCGACCCAAAAAGAAAAAAAAAAGAACAAAACGCGGACAAAGTCACGCCCCAGAAGGCAGAACTCATATAACATGCGAATCAAATAGCTCTAGTACGGGCCCCAATCACCGCCTGTTGGCTCCATTCCAGGAACTTAATCTCATCTGGGGCCTCCTTGACTTCAGGCCTAAGGACTCCACAGTAAATTTCTCGAGCCTCAGAAAGTATTCACCCAAAAAACCCGGTTATGAAACCCCCTAAGAAGGTTTCCGCATGTTGCGGCCAGCGCGGATCACTTCATCCACCAATAGTAACTGGGATGCGATGACAGGCCTGAAAAGACAATTTCGCATGTAATTAGCATAAAAGGAAAATCATTGAGCGACCACTTGCCCACAGTAAAACCACAGCATACATGAAAACACAGGATAAATTAATTTTCGGATGCATTTCTTATCGTTGTTGCATTAAAGTCGGGTGTGGAACCAAGACAATCCCAGAGCTAGTTTCTTCACATGAAGGTTGCCAGTTACTCAAAATTCTATTTGGCTGTTCGTTCAACTGATTCAATACTAGAAAACACATTTTCAAGGGAAAGATGTTAAGCAAAATGCTTTTATTAGGACAAATGTCAATGTACCCTGAGTTTACAATCTGGCGCTTCACAGAGTAATTGTCGAAGATACCCTCCATCTGGGGATCGATAGGTTCCCCTGTGTGCTGATTTAGGCCAACAATATTCCCCCTGTCATGCTCGCCCTAAAGAACCACCAAAGAATACGCAAAGCTAACTATTCAGATCATTCCATATTCCCTATGCTGTGAACTAATAATTTCCACAGCAAGCAGCATACCGTCAGAGAAATGATCACGTCCTGAGTATCAAGCCCAGAATTCTCGGCAAGGGTCTTCGGCACCACCAGAAGGGCATTACCAAATGCTTCAACACCAAGCTGGGCACGCTGTTAAAATTCATAAGCAGCAAATACTTATAGAAACAGATGACGACAAACTTCAAACTGAAGTAGACAGTGATGTGGTTTTCTTGTTTTTTCATTCCACGTGCACAAATATTAACAGAGTCTACGTGAATTTGGATGGCAACAATTTTATACCCCTTGGACAGTTTTCTTCACTTCATTCATCAAGAATTGTCTGGCTGCCACTTCAAAAGCTCCAGCCCCCTGAACCCAAAATATTTAAATCAGCAATCCATGTTGTTAAATAAACCCTTATAGACAAAGGTAGCTCCAGAATGAGCTCCATCAGGATAAAAGTAAGCAGCTTTAGAAAAGAGACTTCAACTCTTCCCATCGGAATTACTCGACAATTGGATGTCATTTATCTTTATTGAGAATGCACAATTATAAAATAAACCAGATCCGTTACATGGCTATAGAACTAGAAGCAACCAATAGATCCCACAAATTTCACACTTGATATGCTCTCCAACACTTCACAATGCACAACCCGGTATTGTCAAACACCTTGATTAATCGGAATTGCGCCAACAAAAGTGCCATTTCCTCTTCTTCTACATTTATCTTTCCTTTCGAAGAATGAAAACGTCATCCATCAAACAGAGAAGGATGATGTTCCTCCTTGATAACTAGACCCTTGCCAGAGACGGGCAATTTGGAAAAGCCACCTACCAGTACCACAGCTTCATCTTCGATAGTATTTTTGACAGCTCTCAGACCATCGCGAACAGCATCCTTAATTTGAGCAATTGTGTGGTCATTAGGTCCTGGAATATGAATAAATAGATGAGTTTTCATAGATACTCTTAAAACCCTCAAAGCACAAATCAGACAAACAATAAGAGGCGAGACACAAAACAAATAGTCTGAAAGTTGCCAAAGTTTATAAGCTTTGTCTAGTACCTTTTATCAAAATTGTGCAAGAATGTGGATTCTTCACATTTTCCACAAATGTGTACTTCTCTTCTCCAAGGATATGTTCATAGACAAGTCCAGCCCAACCAAGGCAATCAGGAGTAATATCATCAACAGAGTTGACAGCCTCACCACCACAAGCTAAGACCAAGCGTTCCATATTTCTCCTCTTCGCTCTCCGAAGAGCAATAATCTACACAACTACAAATTGTCAAAATGGTGGGACATAGTACAAAAAAACAATCAACCAGATTTGACAGAGCATCTCGATTGAAACTCAACAATATCAACGTTCAACATTAGCAAGTACAATAATTCAAAATGGTTTAGGGTGATTCTCATTTAAAATGAATGCTGCGTCAATGCAGCAAAATAATCACTTTATTACACTTCCTTTTTCCAAACTAACCTAACAATTAGAAAACCATTCCCGAAGATACTGCTCTCTGAGACAAAATCTCGACCCTAGCCATTTCACACTGCACAAAATTGGAAAACTGGACAATGCCTAATCTCAATGAAAATGTTGCTAAACATGCACTTATTCAGGGGGTGTAAAAACAATTTGCTAACATGCACGTAAGGTAACTGGAGATATGAAGGACAGAACAATATTACGAAAAGTACCACTTGCCAAACAAGATAGAAGTAGCAAGTTGTCATGTCTTTTCAACAGCAACGACTGCGGAACATGACCAAGACAGGTGTTTGCAATAATTTTGTGCAAGCTATTCTTTTTTACGAACTTCAAATTTGAGCATATGCCCGTTTTGGTCTATTAGTTGCCCCTCTTGCATAAGTTACCCATGAAAGTACTCAAATCACTGGATAATCGCATCCGAATATAATTGCAAACTAACCAAGTAAGATGGGAACACTATGATAAAATTCCCCACTATCAAAACCCAAACTGTAAAGGAACATAAAACCAAACAGAACTACAGCAATAAAAGGCAGGATGTCAGTCTGGCGTCTTATTAACAGAACTACCCAGTTTTATTTTTCCAAGTATGTTAATCATTTATAGAATAGAGTGGATAGAAGCTTAAAGCCATACAATTCAAAACATTGATCAAAAGAAAGCGCAATACTGTTGACCAAGATCATTGATACGCCAGAGGAGAAAAACTACAGATTCGTCCTAGACCTACCCCTGCTCTTGCAAGAAGATCGAGCGATGGTGGGTCTATCCCCTTTTGATTGATGACAACAAAATTATTGTCATTGCCCGAGCAAACCTGAAAAGGGTCAGAAATAGGAACATTGATATAAGACTGGACAAATGCCGAAGTATATGACACTTGTTTACACTAAATGAAGTATTTGGCAATTAGATTGTCATAAAGGCATATTATTCAATCTCAACCTTGTTCTTAAGTTCAATAATCTTTTGAACTCTCTCATCAACTTGACGCCTTTCCGCAGCAACCATTGCCTCTCTCTGCTCAGCATTTGAGTAGAAAAAACCTGCATTTATTTCACTGAAAGAATATATGATTAGTCTACTATCCCCCAAAAAGACCCTACAAGATGCTATTTTATGCTCCAAAGAGACTGCAGAGCAACCAGCTCCTTGGGAACTGCTATATCACAATTTCAGAAGTAAATTTAGCAAACATTTGGAAAAAAAATCTTAGACTACGTGTTTTCAGCACTCTATTTTCATGTAAAAGCTTAGCCAAAATATTTTTACAATAAACAAGTCAATGCACAACATATCTACTTCTTTAATCAAAATATTTACAGCTATTGCTTTTTACCAACCAAAACACCTAGACAACTACATGGGAGAGCTGAAAACCACAAACAAAAGGCAAAAAATACAGTTCTTCATGCTTTCAGATCACATAGATTAACAGAATAATACAGCAAACAAATAACCAACACACCCAATGCATTCAGTGTAGGAATGTAATCTACAAGGGGATCAACAACATCAAATACTCTCAACAATAATATAGCAATGACCATCTTCCACATAGAGCCAGACCTATTTCAAAAAATGTAGAAACCAGGAAGAAAGCAAATATACGAGACACACTTCATGTTTTTAGTAGCTCTCATTCATGCCATGACATTGCCACCCATCTGTTTATAAGCACACATGTAGTCCAGCAAACAACCGTACAAAATCATTTAGACAGTTAAAAAATCACGTTTGGCATGTGAAAGTGGAGGCAAAGGGGAAACATACATTTTAGAGCACCAATAAATCATGCTTATGTCTACAGAACAACAGATCTGTACCTTTTCTCATACTCCAAGGAGACATTGCATGTCAAGATATAACAGTTCTCTGCTCGTCTCTTCATATCAGGATGCCTCGAACCATGATCAAGGACAAGACCCTCAACCTGGATGACAAGGATCAGAACAGTCAGCACACATTAAATTTTTATTCAACATCAACATCACCTTTAACCCAAACTAGTTGGGGTCGGCACATTAAATTTTTATTGCGTTAAGAAAAAAATGGCATTGGCAAACCCGCAGGTACTGGACCAATTCTCTTTCTTTTTGTGGCTTTCTCTAAGGAATGTAAAAGACACTATACCCGAAAAGGAAACAACATCATAATATTTTTCTTCACCAAGGTAATGCAGCTTCCTCTCAAATTCGTACCTAAGAGAAATGCTTAGTAAATTGGAAGCGACAGATATCAATATGAGGACAACAAAGGGACCTATTTCATTCTAGATAATCCGTATATTGAGTTGCTTCTAATGAATGAAGAAATAAAGGAGTCAAATATTTGCCTTTCACTACGTACATGAGGGGTATAACTTCCTACGTCATTCGTGATCATGGGCTCAACACAACACACACAATCACATAGTCCAGACTTCAAACTCCATGCCATCAAAAGAAATAAAATAATCAAGCTGTAGTACAGTAAGTGAAAGGTAAAGCGAAAAAATTCTCAACGTCATTGTAATCATATCATATCATTTCTCCATTGTACAATCTAGAGGACAACTCCCAGCCATTTTTCTCTTTAGCGCTATTAATTCAAAATGCTTTGTGTTTGGACTGTTTTCCAGGAGTACCTATTTTCCAACTTTATAATTTTCAAAGGTAACAATCCACGCTGGATGTTACCTGAATCAGTCAAGCATTTGCACAATTCGGCACAACACCACAACATCTCAGGACAGGAAAAGAGACAACAGATACCAGAGATTCCAAAAATTCAACGAAAAACTGAGAGGCAATGACAAGGCATATATTTTTATTCACTTGATGAGAGGTAGATCTTTTAAAGTGGCCAGTATAATCACGGAGACACATATAGTCATGGCCACAACTAAGAAAGACCATCATACCAAGCGTGTATCGACATCAAACTTGTGGCGCATATGCATAATCTCCACCATAAAAAGGTCAATGGCTTCCTCAGGTTTTCTGATGCAGAGCACCTGTCATGTCATATCCAATTATTTATCACCATATGTATAACAAAACTTCTAAGCAGGTTATGGCAAGGGCCTACAAAATTATGCCCATGAATTAGCCCATCTGCCGCCTCAGTAGTAGCACTCACCGCATTAACAACTATATCTGTCAATTGATCAGCCAGTGCCTCGTACAGCTGTCCAAGAAAACATGTCAGTAAGTACATAAATAACTCGTTCACAGAATAGTAGCGGATATCAAAAGTACCTTTGTTCTTAGAGTTGTTCTGGCAACCATCTTAAGAATTTCTTTGTCAGGCTCTTCGCCCATTACAACAGGAGTCTTGAACTTCTCAAGAAACTGGAGGGTTGCTCTTTTCGCAATCTCAAATCCATCAACCAGAACACGTGGATGCATGCCTAAAACAAATAAAAGCTGGCAATGAAGGTTCTCCTCAAGCACAAATGGAGGCCAGTTTCCAAAAGTTCTAGCTTTTCTTCAGTGACAACTTTTAACTCAAAACAACTGAATCAAATTGAGAGGCGAACAATGACTTTACTATGCAATTGAAAGAGAAAAGAATCTAGGTATTTCCCAGTAAAATTATTGGCTTCTAGATACTCCGCCTGCCAACATTATACATACTTCAATTCGACTATATGATGAAGACTCCTCATCTTAGGGCACACAGACTCCAAATAAGACAACGATGGAGCAGCACTCATTCTTCCAATGCATCACAGCCTTCAAATCATGGGCTTGTTCAAATAGGACAACAAAAGTAGGTTGGAGAAAATGAGGCTACTATAGCCTCCCTCAGGGTAATATAATACACAGCATGACTTATGGGATACAATAATGAGGAAGTAACCCACCGGTTGAGCCTAAAAAAGGCATAATACGTTTAGAAATGCAAGATCAGAAAGTCATAGGGGCAACAGAGGATGGATAAGGATATGAGACTTCAGCATGCAATAGAAACGAGAGACTGCGCTACTGAGTTGGGCAAATTGACAACATACCTTCATCAATATAGCGCTCAGATTGTTTCATAAGCTCGCCAATGAAGAGGACTGTAGATGTTGTTCCATCACCGCTTATGTCGTCTTGCGCAACAGCAGTCCTTGCAATCATAATTGCGGTTGGGTTTTGAATTTGCTGCAGCAATTGGTAAAATATCAACTAGTGCTAAACCAAAAGTTGTTCCAAATACAAACTTTCACATTTTACCGCAGTAAAATGATCAGCATAATGTGCCATCTCTGAAGATATATCTTTCTAATCTATCAAACAAAACTATAGCAAAAAGTTGTGTTAAAGCTAATCCAATAACAGACGGTAATCTACCATCAAAAGCAAAAATTACCACCCACTAATTATGAAACATCTAGAATGACAAGTTTACTTTGCAGGCATTTTTCATTGCCAAAACGGCAAGAGGTTTTGAATGAAAGACCATGCAACCACCCAGGAAGTGCAGGCAGAACTTTTCTTTAATTGCTGAAACTCAATCTGAGCAATGAATCACAAAAAGTCTTAACACATTGCATTTCCTATCAAGATGTTGTCTTCCTTGTGTATCGTGCCTACCTAGAGCCGCACCAAATTCATGAGAAAGCTAATAGACCCGACAATAGAGTCTCAGACTCCTCTAATATTGGCGAAACATAGAACTACAAATTGACCATCCATTTTACATAAGCAACTCCGAGTCCACGGGCAACAATAGCAGAAGTCGAACATAAGGGCAGATTTAGTATTCCGAAGAACTGAACTGAAAACTGCCATGATTCACTTCCAATTAGATCATCGTAGTTTCAAAATGCTAGACGGTACCCAGCCGAACTCGAGCACCAAAACAAACGACATAGTAGTAATAAGCAAACAAAACACGGTCAGTCCATCACAGAGCACAAGAAACGCCTACCATTTCCTTCAGGAGAGTGTTCCCATCCTTAGTGAGCTTAATGTCCCCAGCTCCACCAACAAGCCTGAAGTTAGCCCGACCAAATCAGCAAAGAGACGCACCAAAACGCCACCGAACAAGAAAAACAGAAATGAAAAGGTCGCGATCCGAAACACTCACATTTTGATGGTGCCTTTAGGTCCGAGGTTGGTCTTGAGGACGTCCTGCAGGCCCTTCGCGGCGTTGATGTTCATGTGCAGCGCCGCGGACTTGTTGAGGACCTCCGCATTCGGATTCAGCACCCGCAGAGACATCTTGCGAAGCCTGGGAGAGAGGAAACCGTCGATGAATCTAGGGAGCGTACCGCGGAGTGCAGGTTAGAGAGAGAAAGAGACAGAGTGAAGAAGCTCTTCGAGGAACTAGAAAGTAGCATGCGTTAGGGCTTTCTGCAGAAAGATCTCCGGGAGTTTAAGCGCGACACCGAACGACGTCGTTGAGATGGCCCGGAGGCAGTATCCTCTGCCCGGTCGGGCCGGAAAATAAAGCGGTCTTTCAGCATGCGTTTTCCATGCTACAGTTTATTGTTTTGCTCCAAATACGTGTATCAGTATTATTACTAATCGAGATATACATGAGATCTATCAAAAAAGAAAGAAAGACGTAACAAGCTGATGCGAAGAAACACTTCAACTGATTAGTATTACTGCTGGTATACAATGCTAAGGACTTATGGCACGTCAAATCGGTTAGGTCGTTGCAAAGTACGTCTAATTTGATTAATTTGAGAATACTAAGCTCATTATCGTTTCGATAAATGATACAGCCGGTGGAAGAATTCAAGCCACTTGTGGCGTTGGTCGGCTTCTAATAGTGAAGGATTCGGAATGAACGTAATTATACATCAAACATGGGAAAAGTATTGCTCTACCATACGAGCTAGCACCAAAAATTAAATCAGGTGAAAATTATCAAAAAATTCCTAAATTCAATTCAGTCTGAAACATTTTTTTTTCAATCCTAAACCATTTTCATTTGTACTAATTTAGTTCTTTAGGCAATTTTTTATGGGAAATTGTTGACGTGAAGCAGCGACGCCGACGTCCCGTGATCGGCATTTGACGAGACTAATTTTTAATAATATTTTTGCTTTTTTTTTTACTTTTTTTTTCTCCTCAACTTCTTCCTCCTTTGGCCAACCGCCAAGCCCACCACCGGCCGGAGAACCAGCGAGGTCAACCTCACCTAGCCATGGCGAGGCGGAAAAATCCCGGTCGGACACTCGCAAGCTTTCAAAGAAAGGAGAGGCTATGAAATGAGGAGTGTAAGTCTTGGCGGAAGAGGATGGACCGAGCTTGAGTTTCTCGTCGAAAGGAGGCTAAAGAATTTGCTTGCAAAGACCATAGAGTTTGTTGCGAGAGATCTTTAGCGATCCCATGGTTGGCATGAGGAAAAACCCCCTTTCTTTACGGCATTGGCTTTGGAGCGGATGGCTAAATTGGCCGAGAAATGTCTAGGACCGGAAGCTCCAAGGAAGTCCGTGAATCAAACATCTTTCCTAGATCTAGGCGAGGCTCAAATTTGCCCAAAGCAACAGAGGTCGGCTTTGCCATGTGGCGAGGCGGGGGCGAGCTTCTTTGGCCCTCTTGCCTTTGCCCTGTCGTAGGGCGAACAACAAAAAAATTAAAATATTATTTGAAATTGGCTACATCAGTAATTGTCGCAAAAATTGGTCGAAGAGACTAAATTGATATAAATACAAAAAATTTAGAATTGCATTGGCAAAAAAAGATTTAAAATCGAATTGACACAATTGCAATGTGTTTAAGACTTTTTTTGGTAATTTTCCCATTAAATAAGTATACAAGCGAGAGAATTGTAATGTCCAAGGTCTTATACTAAAAAAGTAGGATTTATGAAATGATCATTAAGCGAAACTCATCACGGTCATAATTTATTTTAGCGTACATAATCGGTTTCTTTTTAAAAGAGGTTTGATAACCATGAAATACTAATAATTAGCAACATATTCGTATTGAAATCAAGTGTCAATACAAAACATAGAAAATAATTATCTTAGATATGATAATATGTCGCTCGATTTTTTTTTTGAAAATCAAAACCGTTCCTTTACTCTTTTTTTTTTATAATCGAGGTTTTCCCATGCTGATGGACTATTTCTCGGGGTGGTTTATAACCGGGGTTTCACACTGCAATGGACTATTTCTTGGGGTGGTGGGGTATGAGCGCCAATGCCACGGTTAAGTCCCCAAGACATGGCGGGAAGATTCGAATCTAGGATCTCATCCGGTTTAACTATCTAAAGCGTGGATCCCACCAACTCACCCAACGTCTCGTTGGCTTGAAAAGTTATACTTGTTTATCCTTCTTTCTCCCTTTTTTCTCTTATAAAAAAAATCTCTTCATTTTTTTCTCCTATTTATTGCTATCGACATGGACTATTGGATAGCTGAATTGATGACAATAAAAGTTGATGGGGGTTAGATTGAGTAGGACAAAAAAAAAAAGCAAAATTCAAAACATAACTAAAACTGCATTAAATAGTATGCAAAACTGAAAAATAAAAATAAAAGATAGCGCTGCGACACCATGCCATCTTGAAATGCTGCTATTGACGCTGAAGAATGATCATTTTCCTATGATTGTCGACTAGTAATAGATTTAGTCAAATGAGAGCGGCGCTTGGTGAAGACAGAATCGATGAACTAAATAGTCGGCAACTCGAAGGACGTTGGCGATTCGCCAAAAAAATCATTGACAATATCAAAAAATTATCAATGAGAGCCTTTATTTAAACTTGAGAAGTTGATCGACAAAAGGGGGGTTTACATATAGCTGAGGTCAAGTGGCTTATGATTGAATCTCAAAGGCATTCTTATCATTTGGTAGATCCATCGATAATGAGCAATCAATACAAACGTAATTAGAAGTTGATGTGGCTTATGTTGGTAGCCGCTAATTTAGGATTTTTGTAACTTAACGTGGGTAAGTGTTGTTGATTAACTTATTGTGGATAAGTGTTGGTAACTAATCGGAGATCGTGTAGATTCTTATAACAAACCGATAGGATTAGGAAGTTATTTCTTTATTAAATTTAGCAACCATGTAACCATCTTATATAATTGCTGGTACAAGATATAAATATCCTCAATGCTGGGTTTTATAGTTTGGATTTCTTATTAGGATAGAACTGGATAGAGTATCGTATGAAATTCATAAATTTTGTTATATAATGTTTCTTTGAATTGCGGTAGTAAAATCGGATATATTGGCAAAATAAATTGCCCATTATTTATATGAATGTCGTATTAGCAAATCTCTTTTTTATTTTTTTTATTTTTATTTCTTTTTAAATCCCTTCCATCATTTTTGAAAAAAATCCGAATATAAGGGTCTCAAGGGCTTTCATTTTCTCAAATAAGGGTCGGAAATATATTTTATTTCAAATAAGAAGAGTTAAGTGGCTTAGACTATTTTTTAGTTATTTACATTTTCTGAATATTTTTTCCTTTTTTTCTTTTCTTTTTTCCTAGTTTCATTTTTCCCCTTGACCACCGATGCGATGGCCAACCATCGGCGAGGGCTAAGGCGGCCTCACTTAGGTGAGGTTGCCGTTGACAACCACAAGCAAAGGTGGCCCTCGCCGGATCGGGAGAGGCCTATGTGCCGACGAGGCCATCCAACCCTTGCCTGCGGCTAAGGGAAAAAAATATTCAGAAAATATAAACGATTAAAATACCCTTAGTTAGGCCATTCTTTGAAAACAAAGATAGCATTTTAAACCTTTATTTGAAATAAGATCCATTACGGGCCCTTGTTTGAGAAAATGAGCACACTTCATGCCTTTGTTTGGAATTTTTCATTCCTTGGTAAAATTTTATCAATAATAAACTATATTTTATACCTACAATATGTAATATAGATCCTCAATACATTGTTGGAAAATATTGCGCACACGCTAACGTATCGGGGAAATACGTAACATTGTTTATTGATATAAAAAAAATAAGAAGACGAAGATGGCGATAATAACTTCAATAACAATAATCAAGCTAATAATTTTGTATTAATCTTTACACATAAGGACTACAAAGCAAATAAAATTGTTAGATAATGCAAATTCGAAAAGAATGGAGAAGAGGTGAGGTACGTTAACCGAATCTCTTTAAAGCGATTAGTTTCGGCCGACGGTGCTAAGTAGTTTCACGAACTATGCCTCCCAAGATACAACACCTCGAACTTGTTTGTATCAGCACTATACGAATAGGATTTAGTCGAGCATTTCTCAAAACTAGCATACCTAGAGGATGACTATGAGAGAATTAAAGGAGTGTGCTTTTAGTTGTAAGTTGTAATTATGAAATACGGAAACACGTCTATTTGTCAACCGGGAAAACATCAATTACATCGACATTAATCCACGTCGGTTACGCGACATTAATCCATGTCGGTTACGCCGACATAAATTCATGTCCATTACGCAAACATAAATTGAGCCATTAACACGTATAATTACAATAATCACCCATATAATGGCTCAATAGAACTAAGACTTTAGGAATTGCAAGTGTGCCGGTGGAAATACACTTCATCGGATAAATAGTTTTCGCTTTGAACCTTCTTTAGTGAAAGCCTATCGAACCTACTTAACCGGTCGGTGGACTTAGCCTTGAACCGCCACTCATTGGTGTAAACCCGGATAATAGACCTTACACATAATATCTCCAAATCAAGATTGGTTCTCGATGGCATTCTTTCTTTCGCTCCGAACCTATCGAATTCAAGTGTGTTTTTGAAAATCTACCCTTTAAAGATTTTCATAAAGTTAGCAAGCTCCACGCATATATGTGCATTCCTATTAAAGGTATCCCGCCATAGCTTACTAGGATGTTGAATCCGATCTATAAGAATCATTAAATGCATACCGTACCCTTAAAACGTTGTAGGAAGCACTTTGTTACATAATAGGAATGAGAGACAATATTCACACTAGAGTATCCGAAATTTACATTGTCTTGTTGAACTCGGTCCATTGGGATCTCCAATCGCAATGGTTAGATTTCCAACTTGGAAGCTTTTTATTTGGTTAAGACTTGTAACCCCATTTCCCTTGATGCTGTTGTTTACTGCTTTCTCAATAAATATTTTGTCAACGGATCCGCAATGTTTTCCTTTAATTCACAAAGTCCAAAGAAATGCAAGAGCAATTGCCTTAAGGCATTATGTCTATAACAAATGTGTCTTGACTTGCTATTATATGTCACATTATGTGCCCTTGCAATGGTTGCTTGATTGTCACAATAAATGCACATTGCGAGGCACGGGTTTTTGTCATAACAAAACATCCTCTAAAAATTATCGGAGCCAATGTGCTTCTTCAGCACTTTATCCAAAATAATAAACTTCAATTTCATCGTGGAGTGTGCTATTAGAGTTTGCTTTGAGGATTTCCATGATACTACGACACCTCCTAGCATGAACACATACCCACTAGTCGATTTTGATTTATTAGAATCCGAAATCTTATTGGTGTCACTATAGCCTTCCAACACAATCGGATATTGACTATATTGTAGAATATAGTCTTTGGTATATTTTAGATATTCTAATATTCTCAACAAAGTATTCCAATGCTTATGATCAAGATTACTTGTATATCCGCTTCGGTTTTCCTACTAAGTATGTAATATCCGTTCTAATGCAATTCATGATGTACATGAGGCTACCGATTACTTGAGAGTACTCCAGCTGCTAATACTATTTCCAATATTCTTTCTTAAAGTTAGTGCGGTAGAAAGGATTATTTGCATCATTAATGCTAAATTCTTTAAACCTTTCAATTACCTTTTCAATGTAATGAGATTGTGTTAAACCTAAGCCATCGGAACTCCTTGAAATTTTGATGCCAAGTATAATATCCGCAAAACGTAAATCTTTCATCTCTAAGTTCTTTTTGAGAACATTCTTAGTGATTTTGATCATTTGAAGTATTATCTCCAAGAATCAGCAAGTCATCGATATATAGACAAATAAATACATATCCAATGGATGTAGATTTGGTGTATACACATTTGTCACATTCATTGATTCTATATCCATTTTTTATCATTACATGGTCAAACTTCTCATGCCATTATTTAGGAGCTTGTTTAATTCCATACAATGATTTGACAAGTCTACACACTTTGTGTTCTTATCTTTTGACCTTGAATCCTTTAGGTTATTCCATATAAATCTCCTCATCGAGATCACCATTCAAAAATGCAGTTTTCACATCCATTTAATGTACCGCAAATTGTATAGCGAAGCCGTAGCAATCAATATCCTAACCGATGTTATTATTGTTAATAGTGAATACGTATCAAAGTAGTCCGGACCCTCTTTTCATCTAAATTCTTTGGCAACATGCCTTGCTTTATACTTATCAATGGAACCATCAGTTTTACGCTTCTTCTTGAATATCCATTTGCATCCAATTGGTTTATTTCCGGATGGATGATTAATCAATTCCCAAGTGTGGTTATTTAGGACAGAATCAATTTCATTATCAACAACTTCTTTTCCGAAAGGAGCATATGAGATGACATCTCATCTTTGAACATTTGAGGCTCGTCTTATAACACGTACGTCGGAAAGTCATGTCTGAAAGATTTTGCAATCCGCGACCTTTTGCTTCTTTGAAGTTCGGCGACATCGACCTCAAATTCATCATTTTCAAATTTTGAACTTCCGAATCTCTTTTGAGAAGGTTCATCCTAATTTCTTTTCGCAAAATCTCTTCTCGATTTTGAACTTCGAATCTCTTCTGCGGTACACCTTGATTAGAGGATAGTATTAGTATGGATTTCCACATTTTCAAATTTACGAACTAAAAATGTATATGCATTGTTATTTTGACCATAACCGATAAATATGCAATCCAACATTTTAGGTCATCATCGAGTTTGTTTAGGAGGAGGAATCGTCACCTTGGCTAGGCACCCCTACACTTTCAAAAAATCATAAGATGGTAGCTTTTCATTCCAAAACTTATATGGAGCCTTACCCTTTTTTGTGGGGAATTTTATTTAGAATATAGTTTGCGGTTGGTACTACCTCCACTACAAGTTTTGAGGTAAATCGAACTTAAGAGTATGGTGTTAGCCATCTCCTTTAGAGTTCTATTCTCGCCATTTAGAAATTCCGTTTTGTTGGAGAGTATAAGGTGCAATTGTTTGAAGAATTATTCCCAAACCAAAGACACAACTCCATTAAATTGGAAGAACTATATTCTCCTCCTCCGTCGGACTTAAGTATTTTGATTCGTCTATCAAGTTGATTCTCAACCTTATTTTAAAACTTGATGAACATGATCATACCTCATCTTTGCTAGTTAACATGGATAAATATAGCAAAATCGAATCATCCACAAATGTGATGAAATACTTCTTTCCACCTCTACTTTTTACAAACTTTATATCACATAGATCACTATGGATTGGTTGTAGATGTTCACTCATTTTTTCAATAGAATTGAAAATTTTCTTAACAAACTTTGCCTCAATACAAGTCTCACACTTGTAATGAGCATCTAACTCAAACTTTGAAATTAGCCTCAAGTTTGCTATCTTTTTCATTGTACCATAGTTTACATGTCTTAATCCGCCATGCCATAAATAAGGAGACACAACAATATAAACTAAAGACTTTTCTTTATCAATAATCTTTGGGTACAAAAATTTCGAGTTTACATCAATGACAACCACATGGACTTTGAATAGGTCATTGCTTAAGTACCTTTTCCCCACATATATCCCCATTTAGAAAGTACAAATTTGTCGATTCAAATACAATTTTGAAGCCCTTCTTGACAAGTATGGAGCCGAAATGAGATTCATTCGGATATCCGGTATATGTAGCACATTTAGCAAGGTAATCTCTTTCTTTGGAGATAAACTTCATGATCAACTTTCCTCTCCTCACAATTTTTTACTGATGTAGAGTTAGCCACATAAAGTATCTCATCTTTCTCGGCCTTCTTGTACGACGAGCACATATATTTATCCAGACAAATATGATTTGTCCCGTGTCCAACCACTAATCGATCTTGTCGATACCAATGATACCTCGGACACCACCACAGTAGTCAATCTCTCGGTATCTCCTTGTTCCGCTCTGATTTAGCCGCTTGGCCGCACCACCGCCTTACCGTTGTTCGGGCGCTCTTGCAATCCTTAGCATGATGGCCATGCTTATCGCAAATAAAACATATTCCTTGAAATTTTTCGGATTGTTTCTTCCGTTTACCTTTTCCTTTAAACAACTTCTTCCTTTTCCCCAATTGTTTGGAATTGGAAGACTCAATAATGTTAGTCTTTAGTTTAGTAGGAGGTTTGCATTCCTCCCGTTGTCCTCCTCGATTCCGAGGTGCAAAATGAGACCTTTAAGGCTTATCTCCTTCCATTTGTGCTTCAAATAGTTTTTGAAGCTCGACGAGACCGAAGATAGCTTCTTATAATAGTTGCCACTTGAAATGATTCATAAAGTAGCATTCCCTCAAAGAAAGAAGTTATTCAAAATTATTTGCAATTCCCGAACCTGACTCATGCTTGATTTAAATTTATCATATTGAATTCGAGGAATTTGGCAACCACAATTTTCTTGGTGTCTACGTTCTCAATCTTGTATTTCCTCTCTAAGGATCCCCATAACTGTTTAGCGAGTTTCAATGTTACAATAAACATTATCAAGGGAATCTACCAAACCGTTAAGGATATGAATTCGGCATAGGAAATCTCTCGTGCTTCCAAGCCTACAACGCCCTAGTGTCATGACATCTTGCTCATCCGTATTAATTATCGGATACACATTCGACCGATTTAGTGTGGTTAGATAGAATAACATCTTCTCCTCATTGCTTAAAGCCTACATCGGTGAATTTCTCCGATTTCTCATTAAGTGTATGAGATGGTATCATCAAGGAAGGCAAAGCCCGTTGATGAATACTCGCATGACCACCTGCAACATTTGCTGCCATCGAACCACCCCTTGATGGGTGGACCACTCCATCGCCTTCGGTTGCATCGACCAAAGTAATGTCTTGCTTCTAGACATTATTGGGTACTTGATTGTTATCGGTCATCACAATTTTTCCGATAAACCTAAACAAACAGTGAGTATAAGCTTTTTTTTTTTGTCGTAGAGTATAAGGGTTTAATTGCCTTAATATTGTTGGAAAATTTTGCGCACACGTTAACGTATTAAGGGAAATACGTAACATTATTTGTTGTAATCGGGAAAAATAATAAGACGAAGATGGTGATAATAACTTCAATAACAATAACCAAGCTAATAAATTTATATTAATCTTTACACATAAATATTACAAAGCAAATAAAATTGCTAGATAATGTAAACTCAAAAAGAATTAGAGAAGATATGAGGTATGGCTAACCGAATCTCCTTAAGGCAACTAGTTCCTACCAACGATGTTAAGTAGCTTCACGAACTATGCCTCCCAAGATACTACACCTCGAACTCTGTTTGTATCGGCATTATACAAATAGGATTCTACTATGCCTCCAAAGATACAATACCTCGAACCTATTTGTATCAAGCATTATACGAATAAGACTACGTCAAACATCTCTCGAAACCGGCACACTTAGAGGACGACGTGGAGAGAACTACAAGAGTGTGCTTTTAAGCTGTAAGTTGTGATTATGAACTACGGAAACACGTCTATTTATAGATCGGGAAAATGTCGGTTATGCTAACATTAAGCCACGTTGAATACACAGACATTAATCCATGTCGGTTACACTAACATAAATTGAGCCATTAACACGTATACTTACAATATACCTATATAGAATGAATAGTATATGATAGAAATTCAACTATATAACTAAAAAGGTGGAGCAAAAATAAAAATTGTTGTTATTTTTTGTTAATTTTCAATTTATTATATTATAATTCAAATATTTTTATATTTTATTATATATTTTTTATATTAATTTAAAAAGTTTGTCATTCTTAAAAATAGCTTTTATACTATAAATATAAGAAATCTTGTCTACCGTTATCCCACCTCCCCAATGTGATATTTTAATCCGGGCAATATTCATCCCATATTCGACCTTATCTTGTGTAGTAATCAAATACAAAATTTGATACATTTGATCCTATCCCTGAATTTTAGCATGGCTATCAAACGTCAAATATAGTCTTTGCAAAGCATACCTCAATCAATCGGTTCTTTTACAATTTCATCTTCGTGGTTACTTTCCTACAATGTACATGGCCAACCATGATTGTCTTCAATCTTAAGTAGCTTCAAATTTCCTGTGATTTACTTTCATGTCCAAGATTATCAAATGATCTCTCGCAACCTTTATCGATGTTTTTCTAATCATTTTTTTTTTTGTAAAAAGAGCTACCATGAGCTCAAGCTCCCACAACCGCAAGCTTGGAGCTCACCCACCGACATTAAGGGTGCGCATACGACAACACTTTTGCTTTAGAAATAACTTGAAGCATAAGTTGATTTTTCTACTTCTACTTCATAAGTTGATTTTTGATCTAAGAAAGGCGTTTGATAACATGACAAAATTTCTACAAAAAATTATTGATCTTAACCTAAAATGCATTTTATTTAAGAAAAGTTAAATGCAAATACCGATGGGTTTTCATGCAAGTTGGAAGATTAATCCTATCAATCACATGCAATAAAATAAAGGCGCAATCAAGTGCACGAGATAAAGCACATCAATGCAAATCAATGCTTCCCTAATATAGCCATAAAGGCTTAGAGAACATGTGATTAGAGTTTATAGGTGATTTGGGAGAAATTGGAGACAATTTGCCAAGAAGGGCAAAATCGTCAATTTGAAAAGATCGGGGTCAAAAAAATCCAGAATAAATCTTGGCCAGTTGATTGTGGTTATTTCCTCTTTTCTTGGGATTTTTTTGAAATTTTCAAAATTTTCAGATTTTTTAATGATTTTTAATGATTTTTTTAATGATTTTTAAGAGCTCACGAATTCTTTCTAAATTTTTTTATTACTTTTATAAATTTTTATGAATTTTTTTATAATTTTTAATGATTTTTTTTCTAAATTTACTTTTTATTTTTATTTAAATTTTTTTATTAAATAATTTTTAAAAATTTTCAAATCTGTCAACCCGCCCGCATCTCTCGGGAGTGAGTACACAACGAGCGAGAGAGAGAGACCCCGTAAACGAGAAGAAAATATGAAGAGGGAGGAGTGAAAAGGAAAAAAATAACTTCGATGGTGATAAATAAGTTTTTTTATTTCTCAAAAGTGCTTTGCAAAAATTACTTTTGAAGTAAAAAGTTGTTTTAGAAGTAGAAATTTAAAGTTGTGAATCAAATCGATTTCGCCGAGAAGTTACGTTACAACAAATTTTTTCACAAGACACGACAGTTGAATTTTACTTTTGAAATATTATCACGCACACCCCAAAAGGCTAGCGGCAATGGCGGCTATGAGAATAGAGCTCAAGCTCAAGTACCCATAGTGACTTGAGCTCGAAATTCAAGCACTTACAATGTTTGCAAGGAAAGAGAAAGAGAGTCCATGTCGAAATTATTTGACACGGTCAAGTTCACCTCGCAAAATCTATCATTAAGAGAACTGTTTTGGGCTAAGTGGAGGGAAGGTTTTGAACTTTGACAAAAAATTGAGGGATTTTATGTGGCAATAACAAGTAAAAGTGGACCAAATTAAGGATGTGTTTGGTTCTGTTTTTAGGAAGAGGCTCCAAAGTCTCGGAAGATATAGGGTATTGTACAATTTTTTTTGGGGAAAATATCCATTTTTAAGCAAAGCAAAAGTACACTAGGAGAGCTAATATTTGTGTACGGTCTTTCACTTTAAAGTCAATTTTTTTTTTGGATGACTTAAGTGCCAATTTTTTTGAAAAACGGTTATTTCAATTCCAACTCCGATGAGCTTTCTCGGAATTCGACGTGGCATCTACGTGGCTCACTGGAGCATACTAGTCAGCAAAAAAATAAAAATCAATAAAAAATCCACATAATATTAAAAAAATAAAAATAAACTAAAAAATTAAAAATAAGCTAAATATATATAGAAAAAGTTAAGTTGCAGCGAGGAGGGCTCACACAGCCCTCGCCGCTGCAACTATAAGTTTGTGTTTATTTATTTATTTTTTAAGTTATTTTTTTCATTTTGATTTTAATTTTTTAAAAAAATTAACTTAATTTTTAGTTTAAAAAGTCCACGTGGCGTCCACATGGACTGAATTTTAAAAGAAAAATTGCCACATGGACGCCATGTGAACAAACCATTTTTAAAAAATCTCATATAATATTAAGAAATTAATTAAAAAATGCCACGTGTATTGTTTCACCGAAATTTGCACTTTAGTGGTCGTTTGTGGTCGGAATTGGCCTTCCTCACAAAAAATAAGAAGTGCAACACAAGGACTTTCGAGAAGTAGAGAAACTCAGCAATGCCAAAAGGCCTCACTAAAGATCCTCCAAAGCATCAACCTTAATCAGATTCAATAGTAAACACAGAATGAAATCAATATCCACTTTTCCCATGCATAAAAAAGAAAAAAGATGAAAGAAAAAAAACACTTCCGGACTTCATTGAACCAAACCCATCACAAGGAAAATTACCTGGTTACTCAACATTAATCAACACTTAGAATTTAATCAATTTACCCAACACCCACCATGAAAAATGTAGAAAAACCATCTCAAACATCGAAAAAAAAAAAAAAGAAAGCAAAAGGAGAGAAAGAGAGAAAGATGAAAACAAAGGAAAGTGGCATCCACAAAAAAGAAAGAAAGAAAAACTACAAGAAAAAAACATCAAGAGAATGCAAAGAATGCTTGAAAAGTGGGATCAATAGAAGTCGATTGTTACTTTGTCCGTGAGAAGATTCAAGACAAGACAATTGAAACTCCTGAATATGGTTTCCAAACTGACCTCCGAGATCATTTTTTTTCGATTTGATACTTAATGATTTAAAAAAAAATATTAAGACTAAAATGAATGCGATATATAAATATTGACAATCCCGACGTACTTTTTGGCCTTTTTAAGCCCAAGCAAATTCGACCCCCAAAAAAAAGAAGCCCAATGAAAAAAAAGAAGAAAAGGAAAAACAAAAATAAAAAAACTCCCGTTCCGGACAGGGAGCAGGCAAACATATCCCGGCGATTTCACCTCTCTCCATCCCCGTGCCATCTTTTTGCAGACTGGTCAATCTCTGCATTTCCCATTCAATTATCTCTCTCTGCTAAGCGAACTTGAGGGTAACAATGGTGAAGAATTACGTGAGAGAGAACGTGCCTCTCTCTCGCTTCGGAGTGCTGGTGGCGCAGCTGGAGTCCATAGTCGCATCCGCTTCCCAGCAACCGCCGGACCCGCTCCTCTGCTTCGATCTCCTCTCCGATCTCATTTCCGCCATAGACGAGGAGCCTCAGGTCTTCCACTCGCTTCTTCAAATCCGTTGAAAGTTGATGTTTAGCTTAAAGTTAGTCACCAGCGCGGTTCTATGTTGTCTGTGCTGGATCGGGTAGTCGGATCACGGAGCTAGTCACGAATTCCGAACCATAGATCCTAATCTAAAGTAGACATTTAGCTCAGTTTCTGTTATGCTCTCGCTATTGGAAGAGTTTCTTCATTTGGAACTCTCTACACGACATTATGCTCTTAGGTAGTGCGTGTATGGGAGGATGTGGTAGGGACGAGTGTGGAAGCTCTTAGTATGATTGAATTATTTGTGCAATCTGCACTGTCATTTTGCCAAGCTTTGCAGTGTGCATGACTCGGAGATTTCTTTCGTTCAGGAATCGATATTGCTATGGCAAAGGAAATGCGAGGATGCATTGTACTCTTTGCTTACTTTAGGTGCCCGAAGGCCAGTGCGTCACTTAGCATCTGTGGCAATGGCGAGGATCATTTCAAGGGAGATGGTATTTCAATATACTCTCGAGCGAGCAGCCTCCAAGGATTTCTTTCTGATGGCAAAAGGAGCGAGCCACAGAGAGTTGCTGGTTTGTCAAGGATTTCTGTTTTTGCTTAAGTGAAATGTTGACACAAATTTTGTTATCGTAATTACAGAATTTGTAGTTCCTTTATATTCTTTTCATGTAAGATCTTTCTGATGGCGCCGTAAGTCTCAAATGTAAATTAGTGCGAGTGAACTAGTTAATTGTTTAGGTCCTCTTTTCAGCGAGCCATTTTCCCATGTTATCCTTGTAAATGTCCAAAAAATCTCCTCAATATGTGGAAAAGAGGAGGAATCCTATTGATCACCATCCTCATTACCTGCCAGAATAGAAGATTAGTGTGCAGGGCCTAAATTCTTCATTGCGGTTATTGTTGATTATCTTAAAATATTTTATGAGATTATTACGCGATGTTTATGTGCTTAGCTCTACAAAGTATATGTCTCATTCACTACTTTACTCTTTGTTGTGCAACTGTTCTCTAAAAGCATAGTTAGGCATAGCAGTCGGGAAATTTGCTGCTTGGAAAGGCTATCCAGCTATAAAAGTTTTTACTTCTTAAGTGGTTTGAATCTTGCTAGTTGGCTACCAGTGCTATTAAGAAAAGAAGAAGTCCATACTGGAAATTTCTTTCCTCATGACCATCAATATCATCCTTTGAAAGCTTTATAATCTCTAAAGAGCACACTTGTTTAGTGTAGATCCACTCTTATAGCCTTATCTTCTTGATACATTTTGGAGACCTTGTGCTTTTCCGTATTTGTTCGTTTCACCTGATCATCTTTATGGCTCTTAACAAACAACTATGAGCTTATTAAATTGTGAAAAGGATTGAATTGTAAATGTATCGTGACCTGACCGGATAATTTTTTTGCACTTTTGACTCACACCTTGAAGTTGAATTGTTTTGTATATGACTCAAATCGAATCGTGCTGGTTCAAATTGCGAGTTATATGAATATAAGTACACTTGTAGAACTCTCGAATTATCTTGCTTCCACAATGGTCATTTGATAATGACAAGATTTAATAAAATTTGAACCTGAGGCCAACACTTTACTCGAGAACTTTATTGTATTGTATTGCCATTGAGACGTTCCATTATGGATAAAATTGCTCCCCGTACGTAATTTAATGCATTCTGCAGCTTCCACGTACTTCATTTTTCCCTTGTACTCAAGGTTTGCGTTAACTAATACTCTAATGCTGTTCTGTAGGGGCTGCACAGTGTTTGGGGTGAACTATATCGGCATTTCGGGAGAAGAATCACTTCAGGTTTACTTGAAACGACCATCATTGTAACTAAACTTATGAAGTTTCATGAGGTACATTTCATCTCTAGCAGCTGGATTAAAAGGGGGCTTTTGTTTCTTTATGCTTCAATATCACCTGCTTATCATCTATCTTTAATGATGCCTCTCCCCCAACAAAGAACAGTAGAATTGGTAATAATGAGTTTCTAGTGTGGAGTTTTGAAGTTAAAGAAGATGATGCCAACTGATAAATTATTTGGTGATAAGGAGGCTGTATGTCCAAGAATCCACTTGGACAATTTTCTTTTTCTTTTTATGGGTTTGCATTCCCTTGGCGCCCTATAATATTTTTCTTTCGTCTATAAAAAAATTGTTCAATGTAAGGTTGACTTCCGAATTTGTACCAAATTATGTTTTCTTGAACTTTCATAGCTTGAGCAGAATACACAGCCTATTTGTTTTTCCATTTTTTCTTTGAAGAGTTCACTATGTTCTTTTTGTTACAATGTGATTTTCTTGTACTCAATTGGAATTCACATAACCATGAAAAGCTCTTAGATGATTCCTGCTGGAAGATAACATGGTTACGGACATGATTGACTGGGAAAATGGCTAGCATAATGCAATTTCGGTTTTCAATTGTTGTCGCTGAAATTTTCTTCTGTTCTCTTGTTTTCTACTTCAGAGGAGTACTGGTTGTTTGTTATTTGATCCTAATGTCATCTTGCTGGGATTTGCAGGATTTTGTTAGAAAGGAAGCTCTCCATATGCTCCAGAATGCCTTAGAAGGTTCCGGGGCTGTGCTGCCTTTTCGGCATATACCGAGGCTTTTCGTCTTATTACACGATTTGCTGTGGGAGATAAATCATTTGTAGTCAGATTAGCTGCTGCAAGGTGTCTCAAGGCATTTGCAAATATTGGAGGACCAGGTTTAGGAGTTGGAGAACTCGACTCTTCAGCTTCTTATTGTGTTAAGGTGTGGCGATGATGTATTTTGCTTTCTCATGGTCATAAACAATTTGTTTCATGATTAACCGATTTTTTAACAGGCCCTCGAAGATCCCATTTCTTCTGTACGGGATGCTTTTGCCGAAGCATTAGGATCAGTGCTTGCTCTTGGAATGAATCCCGAGGCACAAGTATATATCTAATTGTTATTGGATTTCATGGATGATGTTTCTTTTACTCTACAGTTGCATTCTTGTCTTATTCCTAGGTTCAACCTAGGGGAAAAGGACCTATTCTCGTGGGGAAGAAACTAGACGATGGTTTGCAGAGACATTTAACATTGCCTTTCATGAAAGGTATTACCTATTTAGATAAAAAGAAAGTGCTCATCCTATGTCCTCTACTCTTCCGCTTTTTGGTTGAATGAATGTATTTTAATGTAGTGTTTGGTTATGAAATGGAAATATGACAGGAATAAAATAGTTATTCTGTGGGAATAAAATAGAGCAGGAACAGCAATCTAATAGCTATTGGGTCTGCAAAATGGTTTTTTCTTTTTTGGGGAGAATTATGTATTTGTTTGGTTAATCAAAATTACTAGGCGAATAAGCTACAGATTAGAAGATTAAAATACCTTCCTGCCGACTTTAGTCTATATGATGATCCGAATCAATTTTGTTCTATACTTACAAAAAGAATAGGAACAGTTTGTAAGAAAGTTACCGAGGTGGTACCATCACTAGACAAAAGCTATAGAGAAAGAGAGTATTACAAAGTCTAACAAGCTGCGTGCTGAAATATAATATTCACAGTTACCGCAAACTTAAAACCTGTAACCACCTTTCTATACTTCAAAAGAATCAAGCTTGACATGACCTAGTCAAAACTATATTTTTAGGATAGTATGTTTATATGCCTGGTGCCTGTCATTCTTCTTTTAAGTCATTGATATGTGTTGCATGTGCTTCATGGTTTTAGTTTTTACTTCACTTGTACATTGTCATATGTGGACACTTGAAGTCCTTCACCCTTCCTTGGACTTAGTATGTTCCTCATGGTGTCCAAACTACTATTAGCTAATATTTTAAATTGCAGCAAGTGGAGCTCGTTCCAAGGACCTTAGAACTGGTATAACTCTATCATGGGTCTCCTTTTTACAGGTAGGCAGTCAGCTATGTAAGTTTATCTTCTTTTCTTCAGTACTTTTGTTCACTGTGATAATTTCAATCTTTCTCTTAAGAGGAGGATCCAAAATGTCCATGCTTATGAATTTCTAGAGCATCCGTGTCTTTATTTGTCTTTTTTCTGATCATCATTGGCTTTTCTTTCGGCCGAACATCTATTCGACAATTTTTTATTATTATTTCCTGGTACTTCTCGCTCGGAGAAAAGAAGGGTTAGATGTGGAGTTTTTTTTTTGTGTTGTTCCTCATATTCTTTTATTCCCCTTATTGGGATCGCAATGTTCTTTTCTGTTAACATGGTACATTTCATAGGCCTTTCGTTTGAGATATCTTCGTCCAGATAGTGAGCTCCAAAACTTCACTCCACTGGTTATGGACATGCTTCGTGCAGACAATTCTACCGATGCCCATGCGCTGGTACGTTCTTTTTAACTTATCCTCTTTTACCTTTGTTTTTTGGGCCCAGAATCCTCATTTTCTTTGTCAAATAACAAATGTTCATAATTAAAATTTGTTTGGCAAAGAAGAAGTACTGTAATCAATGGAAAGGGAAAATGGAGATTCTATCGTATATCTATTCAGTTGCCTTACTTTTTAGCTGCTTGAGTTTTCTCCAGTATCCCATCATTAGTTTATGCTGATCCTCAATCATTACTTGGTAGTGGATGAGCATTTTGACGGTGTATTAGTATGAACTATGAGCTTGGTTTTAAGTTTATAGAAAACAGAAGTAATGAAATTATCCAGGTCCAGATAAACAGAGAGGAAAATGCTGTCATGGTATTGGAAGATGGTGGCGCTATCTTGTAGAATTCTAGCAATGATACTGATGGCAGGAAACTGCAGTTTCTTTCTTCCTATGTGATCTTCTAGTTAGTGTTCTATATCCAGGCCTTAGGGGTAATGCTTATAGTAGATGTCTTTTGTTCCTGATCTCGCTGGAAACATTGCTGTCATGTTGAAGATGCTGTAGGGTTTTAGTGACAGTTTGACAATCATTATTCTTATTGAGAACATGCTGTTCAAAGTTTTCAATAGTATGATCATCCTTGTTCAAGGCTACTGATGCATTTAATGGTTTTGGAAGGCATGTGTTCTGTACATTCTTCGAGTGGGTATCACTGATCAAATGATGGAACCTACTCAAAGGAGCTTTTTGGTTTTCCTAGGACAGCAGGTTTGTGATTGTCATTTGCTGTAGATCTTTGCATTCTTGATTAACAAATTTGATTGCTGGGCTCCTGTAAATTGTTTTATATATCAACTTATGACTAAAGTATCTTTCTTTGTGTAATTTGCAGCTTCAGTCTCCTGATTTTATTCCGGCAATGAAAGTCGCTGCTTTACGTACCTTGTCATATACTCTCAAATCGGTAGGAGAGGTAAACTCTAAAACATTTCCACTTAATGATTTTCTCTCTGTGAACAAGTATAAATGGGGATTCTGCACTTATACTGGTTGGATTTTGCTATACCTGTTCATACAAAAGTGGCGGAGCTATCCACTATGATAACTTGTCTAATTCTGCTTGTGCTTAGATACCCAGATAGTGTCCGCGTATGATAAATAGTTCTCTGGCATTGTGACTTCTTGGCCTCTCTAGAGCATCTGCTGGTTGCAGTATATCACGACATATCATTTGGTACCAATACTTATGATAAGTGGAAGACTATACGACTTGATATGACATTTGACGGTGCATGTTTCTTTTTATGCAGGTTCCATTTGAATTCAGGGAAGTTCTTGATCACACAGTGGTTGCAGCAGTTTCAGACTCTTCTGAACTTGTAAGACGTTAGCTTCATCTCTTCAATGAGGTGAAGGTGGATAGTATTGGTTGAATATTTGCCTTTTGAATGAATAACTTCTGATATTCGTGCATCGTATCCTGGATTGTGCTTTATTCCTGTGCTGTTTGGCATGCATGCTTTTCTTGGTGTGAGTTTTGCATGAGCCATTGTTGCATTAAGGCAATGGTTGCTGAAATAACCCAATGATGTCAAAGTTTGCTAGTAACTTGATTTGCTTTTATTAGTCATATCTTAGCTATTTAGCTACATGCAAGGTAGTCAAACTCGGTTTTTTACCTTTGATTGGTGAGTCTCCCATAAAATGGTATAGTAAGGTCGAATCAGAAAACCACATTATTATTGTACTAAGTAGAACATAAAGTGTCTTGAGTTGAGTCTCCTATAAATTAATGATAGCTTCAAATATTAAATTTAGCAACAAGACCAAGTTAAAAAGGTAACATTCTCATGGGCCGTTTGATAATAGCAGCACCCACCCTTTCAGATTTCGTAGATATATATCAATGTGACTCTAGATATGTTAGTAATTTACTAAATATCATACAGCTGATTAGAGAACCTGCGGTAAATAGGCAAGAGAGAAGAAGGAAAAGAGGAGAAAATGAGAGGAGAAGACGAGAGGAAGAAACAAACGTAAAGCCAAAAGAACAGCTCAGTTTCTGCTTGTTCTTTACCCAACATCAATCGCAATATATTATAAAACCTGTACAAGACCATAATGCCCCCATGCAAGTAGAAAGAAATAAAACCTAGAAAACACTCAAGTAACGTAACACTCCCCCTCAAATTGGAGCATATAACTCACCTATGCCCAGCTTGGAACAACCAACCACTAAGGCTGGACGAAACAAGCTTTAGTCAGCAAACTGATCTCTAGAAGCAACGTAAGGAGTAGCAACCAACTTCCGCTTGACAGCATCACGAACAAAGTGACAGTCAACTTCTGTATGCTTGGAATAGCTTGGAACAACCACTAACAAAGGCAGGATGAAACAACGCTTTAGTGAACATATCAGCAATCTGATCTCTAGAAGCAACATAAGGAGTAGCAACCAACTTCCGCTTCACAACATCACGAACAAAGTGATAGTCAACTTCTGTATGCTTAGTTCACTTGTGAAAAACAGGATTCCCAGCAGTATAAATAGCTGCCTGATTATCACACATCATATCAATAGGTTGGTTAGTAGAAAGTCCAAGCTCCTGGAGAAGGGATTTCAACTGCAATAATTCAGCCATAGTATGTGTTATGGCATGATATTCAGCCTTAGCACTACATCTGGCAATGGTAGTCTGCTTCTTGCTTGTCCAAGTAATCAAATTACTACCAAGAAAAGTGCAATACCCAGTCGTAGACCGCCGATCAGTTGATGACCTAGCCCAATCAGCATCATAATAGCCAACCAGAGTAGAAGAACCATTTGGTTTATAAATCAGTCCCCTACCAAGAGAGCCTTTTTTTTTTTTTTGAATTACCAAGAGAGCCTTTAAGTTACCAAAGAATGTGACAAATAGCGTCCCAATGAGCCTTCTTGGGTGGTTCCATAAATTGACTTACCACACCAACTGCAAAGGAAATGTCGGGACGTGTAACATTAAGATGAATTAGTTTCCCAACTAAATGCCGATATTGATGCATATCTTCAATGTCATCTCCATTATTAATTCCAAACTTTCGATTTGGATCCATAGGGGTATTTACTGGTTTAGATGCTTGTGTGCCTGTCTCGGACAAAAGATCAAGAACATAATTTCACTGAGATAAATTTATACCTTTCCTACTTCGTAAAACTTCAATGCCCAGAAAATACCTAAGAACTCCCAAATCTTTAATCTGAAACTGCAGTTGAAGAAAAGATTTGACCTTGTAAATGCCGATCACATCACTGCTAGAGACAATTATGTCATTCACATATACAACAAGAATGACCACCCCCGACTCCTTCTTGTGAACAAAAACAGGATGATCAGAATAACATTGGTGGACACCACACTTGGAAATCACTGAACTGAATTTCTCAAGCTATGCTCTTGGAGACTGTTTCAACCCATAAATGGCCTTATGCAGTTGGCATACTTTACTATGATTCTCCCCTTGAGCAACATACCCAGGAGGTTGCTCCATGTATACTTCATCAGGTAAATCACTGTAAAGAAAAACATTCTTCACATCAAGTTGATATAATAGCCAATCAAAATTCATAGCAAGAGATATAATAACACGAACAAAATTGAGACGTGCCATAGGGGAAAATGTCTCAAAATAGTCCACCCTTTAAGTTTGAGTAAAACCTTTAGCAACAAGCCGGGCCTTAAGACGCTCAACTAAGCCATCCGGGTTGTACTTGATAGTGTACACCCACCGACACTTCACCACATCTCTCCCAAGAGGAAGATCAACTAAAGGCCATGTCTGGCGGGACACTAGAGCTTCCATTTCCACATCCATAGCTCTCTTCCACTCGTGAGACAAGGCCTTAATGCCTTAATGGTAGAGGTAGGAATCATGTGAGAATGTTATGATAGAGCAAAGTCATGTAATGGGTAAGGAAGATGTGCGAGAGACACATAATGCTCGATAGGGTAAGAAAAAGAGGATTTTTGTGTACAAGAATGTGTACCTTTGCGGAGGGCAATCAAAAGATCGTCCGGACCAAGAGACAAGGAATAGCTGGAGACCGGTGGTGTTGCAGACTACTTTCGTGACCGATACACCCCGCAAGGGGGAGGAGATACGGGAGGACTAACGGGATAAATTGCGGGATAGGAGGATCGATCACAATGTCGGTTGAAAACTCTTTATCCTCAATAGAATAGTATGGTGTGCCCCTGGAGAAAGTAACAAGTAGCACCGACATATTGTGTACAAGTCATCGCATCATAATACCGATATCCCTTTTGAGTACGTGAATACTCGAGAAAAACACATTTCGTGGCATGAGGGGATAGTTTTTCAGCACCGGGACGTAAGCTATGGACCAAAGAGACACCCAAAAAGACGCGATGGGTCGGAGGGAATAATGGCTTGTTAGGGAACACAATACTTACTGGTGACTGATTATTGAGGACAGTGGAAGCATAAGACTTATTAGGTAGCAGGCAGTAATGACAGCATAGCTCCAAAATAATTTTGGGACCTGCATAGAAAACAAGAGTGAACGAGCAACTTCTAGAAGATGGCGGTTCTTTCTCTCGGCCACACCATTATGCTAAGGAATATAAGTACAACTTATTTGATATATAATGCCAAGATTAGAACAAAACCTAGAAATTGATTTCTGTGAGTATTCTAGAGCATTATTAGTTCTCAAAATTTTAAGGGATGTGTTAAATTGATTAGTGACTTCATGATGAAATAATTGAAAAACAAATTAAAAT